>JANHAO010003543.1:0-25945 GCA_026873985.1 Saraca asoca
GAGTCTGGACTTGCCGGGAGTCTTCAAGGGTGGAGGCTTTCTGAAGTCTTCCTTGTCCCTTTCCATTGTGAAGATCTTATCTTGACTGTTTGACAAGATGCTATAGCTGCTGTGGCGAGCTTGGGATATGGGTCATTCGTCCTTGCTCTTTTTAGCGAGCTGGCACTTGAGGTTGTCATTTATGTTCCCATGGTTATTTCTTTTCGTATTCGAAGCTGAACCACTTGTTTCGATTCTCTACGAGCTGAAAGTCTTATCCGACCTAACTTGTTTCATGGCTCGCTCATAGAACTCACCCAGGTTGCCAACTAGGGACTTGTATAAGCTTTTGAAAAGCTTTTCATTCCTGTGGAGTCCTGCCGAGATGGCAACCAAAACAGCCTCATCTGAGGGCTTTTCAACATTATTGACTTCGCGTCTGAAGCGAGCAATGTAATCTTTCAACACTTCCTACTTGCCCTGGAAGATTATAGTGAGGTGGCATGGGGGCACGAGTTGCTTCCACAGTGCTCGATATTGATCAACAAACCTCTCTTGATAGTCTTCCCAACTACTTATGCTACAAGCTGGAAGGCTCCTGAATCACATTTGAGGAACTTCACCCAAGGTAGCGGGGAAGACACGACATCTAATTAAGGGGTTATAGGCTTGTAGATCCATCTAGATGTTGAACAAGTCCATATGGTTATGCAGGTCATTGTCTCCATCATACAGCGAATGGCTAGAACTTTAAGCTTGCTCGAAAGGGGTTCCTCCATAATCTCTCTAGAGAGAGGGCTTTGCTCCCTAAAGTGACCTTGGTCATTTTGACTCTGAGGATGCTTCTCCAGATGCTTAACCCTTTGAAGGAGGTCTTCTACCAAAACATCCAAGCCCCCCAGTCTTTGGCTAAAGACTTAGTGGTTTGGTTCATAGTTCCGGCCATGTGGATGGCGATGGGAAGTCTGCTCCTGGTTGGCCTCACTAAAATGTTCGACCTTAGGTGTGGTGGCTTCAATCCGCCCTTGCACATTCTGGGCTCGTGCTTGCACTAACATTGTGACTATTTTAGCCAGCTCTCCCATCATGTATTCAAGTTTCTCTTAGCACTTAAGCTAGGTCTGTGGTTCATCAGCGCCATCGATGATGGGGACTGATTATGCTAAATTGGCTAGAGGAATACCAGTGGCTACTTTGATGATAGGAGTGGTTGACGAGTTTGTTGTCGAAACATGGCCATCCGGAGGATGGGGTTATGCATTTGAGGCTTTGGTGGCTCTTCCCTTAGCCATTGCAGCGAAAATGAACTAGAATAGGTGAAATCCCCACAAACGGTGCCAAAATGTTGACGTCAGATTTTGGTAATGATCCAAACTCCTGCCAATGGGGGATTCTCTAGGATCTCTGACCTATAACCGGTTAAAATATAATAGGACAGGAAAAAAATCAAAGGAGAAGAAGGGAAGAGCAGAGAAGGAGGCACAAGGTTTAACGTGATTCGACCAAATCTAGATATCACCGGACCCTACGTCCACGGTAGCGTGTTATTGATTTAGTATTTCTACAATGTTACAATGTTTGATATCTGTTTTTGCAGAGTTTCGATATGGAATCATGAGTAGTCTTTTACAGAAGGGCTCCTTACTCATATTTATAGAGGAAAGGAGGTTACAATAGTAATTACATATGCAACAAATCTATTACATCAGCATTTAATGTACGAGATAGAATATGCAGACTAAATATCTACTTTTAGCTATTGCAGGCCGTCTTATGAGGTGGGCCCCATTCGACCGTTGGAGCTGGACATGACTTAGTCTTTTGTCGGCGAGCCTTCAGGTCACAAGTTACACTTGGTTAACTAGGTTGCTTGCCTGACCCTGGGAATAGGGAGGTCGAGCTCGCTTCTTTGTGTGCGGGCTTGGTCTGACGAGGTCGCACACTATGTAACCTGATGGCTGAATGATTCTGGACGTGCTTCGAGCTGGTCTCCTCATTGGTTTCAGACTGAGCTTTCTCGGACCGAACCAATCTCCATATACAACAGAACCATTTATAGAATGGACTAAACACCTTATTTGGAAATCTAATCCCTAAGAGAATGGACTACGGTGAGTGAACAATTTACTCCTTTGATTTAGTTTACACTATGTAATAGCTTGGTTTCAAGTATTTTATATTAAAGTGTTGCCATTTTATAAATTTGAATGAAAAGGGAATATTTACAAATCGCTTGTATTAGAAATAATAAGGTATTTTAGAGTAACACCATATGGATGTTATGTATGTATGTATGTGTATATATTATATATATATATATCTGTGTGTGTAGCTTGTTGCTTATGGTTGACCATTGAAAATAGTAAAATCAAAAGAGAACGAATATTTTATTTTGATAAAAGTACTCCTTGAGGTTGACGTTCAAATTTGTCAAATGATAAGATTGTCATTTATATGTGAGATTACAAGTTTTGGATCCTTGGGGAATTCCTTTAGGTAACCCTCAATTGAACTTGGAAATGATAAACTCATGGCCATTTACCTTGTTGGACGGATAAAGGGAAGTTAACATAGTGGAGGGATAAAGTGAATGAGAAGATGAAATTGTACATTGGAAAAAGTAAGGTTGTATAGGGGAACTTAACAAAGAATCCCATGGAATCATGTTATCTTACTGGATTTCTTTATTCCCCTTTTTCTATCATTAGATTGAACACTTGTGATAATTCTAATCCTTAAATTTATAAACAAAATACACATAAATTGTTTACATACTATATTTACTTGAATTATTTAACTCATTTTCTTATTTACTTGTGGGAAATATGGAAATTTATCACGCATGTTTTCCATTGTTTCTAGTAATATTATGGAAGTTCCTTGTGCCTTTTTTGAGTTTCAAAATCAACTTTTGTACTAAATTGTTTTATGATGTAGCTTACCTCAGTTGCATGACTAGATAGGATTTCAAGTAAAACTAAATTTGTCTAGACTTGCTTTTTATACAAATGGAAGTTGCCTAATTAGGTTTTTTATTTTTTCAGCTTTCTTTGTTGTTATTCAACAAGTTCCCAAATCCATGGCCATAGACACAAACATGTATATCCTACCACTTGTTGGAAATTGGTATTTATATTTTGTTTTGTTTAAACCATCTTGAAGAGATTGGTGAGGTATTGAAATTTTATTGTAGTTTATGAAAGTTAACTTTTCAAACAAGAAATTATATTAATAGCATGTAAAACTTTATTTCTTATAATTTGTAACTCAAATTGTCATGATTATGAGTAAAAGATTCACTCACTTGGTTTCTTTGAAACTCACTACCATTGTTTTTTTTTTAAAATGCTTTTAGATATAAAGATCACCTTGTCAGAGATCAAAGACAACCTTGGAAAAATGTTTTCATAGTTGGAATAGGATGGATTGTATGCGTCTTGAATTGTCATAGGTTTTTATAGTTATGCATGTGCATTGTTGTTGGGTAAATTTGTTGAGCTGTTATTGTTGAAAAGCACAACTTGTAAAGTGGGTTTGTGATCCTGGCAAACATTTGGAAAATAGAGGAAACTTATCCAAATTTTTTGTAAGATTTTGAGGAGTAAACAAATAAAATTGTTTTTTTTCTTGGGGAATTCTTGAGTAAATGTCCCTTTTTCAGTTTTTATGAAAGTTTCATTATGAAATTGATGTACAAACAAGTTTTATGTGAGTCATGTAGTGTGAGGCCTATAGGAAGACATTATTGGATGTCTTTCTATGCCAATCATGCTCCAAATTGGAGTGCGAAATCACCCTATTAGTGTGAAGTTATTAATATATTTTTATCATAATATAAATAATAGATTGGATATTATGGTTCTATAATTTTAAATACTCTACTAGTGTCAAATTTTAGAAGTACAATATTTGATCTTGTATTATGTTCTATAATCTTAAATGCCCTATCAATGTTAGGTATTAGAATGTAATACTATTTTAATTAGCCAAGATTACAGTAAATAAAGGGTAAACTAAAATTGTATATTCTCTAATTATTGTGAGGAAATATGTCGCATGATTGCATTTATGTGCATTATGAGTTTTCATAATGAATATTTTGATGAAATTTCTTCACCTCTTTTGTGTCTATATAATTCATTTCTATCATATTTTATAGGACCAATTATGAGGATTAGGAGTCTCTCTCAAATTAATTTTTGCCTATCATAAATTGATTATAATAAATATTTTTTAGGATTGTGTATCTACCTATGTTGGAACCAATTGTAATGAATTTATTGGGTATGATAGCTCTTGTTTAAAAATATTGTTAGAGGTTGATATGTGACATTGATGTATTAGTCATGTTAATTTATAATCATAATATTTAGTTAATAAAAAAATAATATAAAAATGTTATTTTTTTCAAGTTTATAAAATCAATGAGCTTTTAAGTTCCGCTATTTTGGCATAATTAAAGTTTATATTTAAATTTTATTGAAAATTTTCCTATTGGTTATTTTGTTAAACTTGACGAATGATTTGATAAATATTTAATGAAGATTCAGTCCATGTGGCTTTTGATTGGTTGTGCATCTACATATCGTGGAGCCAATCAAGATAAACTAAATTGAAAATTATTTTATATACTAAGGAAATATTTTAAATTCTATGTATGTGCGATTTACTTGGCAGGAATCAAATCTTATAGATCATATTATGATCAATTTTTTCTTGTCTAAGAGAATCCAAGTTAAATTTTAGATGGGACAATTTTTTTTTTAAATCATGTTCCATGTTTTTTTTTGTTAAAAGAGGCAGAGATTCACTTATTGTTATGTCCTCATAATGGTAGTAAAATAATAAAGTGTGATTGGTCAAATGTGCTTTCGCCATTAATGACATAATTGTATACTCAAATATCATATATATGTTTGTTCTCATATATATTTTGATTATTCTTGAGTTGTTTTGGAGTGAGGGTTGAGTCCCCAATTTAAAGGGGAAAGTCCTAATTGCGTTTAACTTGTCAATTATTGATCCTTTGTGGATATATATTTGTGATAGGATAAGGTACCATTTTGTTCCTTATGTCAAATAGACATTCATAATTACCTCAATAGGATGTTGTACTTATTATAGTTGATTCACCTTATATGGTGAAATAACTATTTTTAAGTTGTCAATTATCGATCCTCTATAGATATGAGTTTGTAATAGTAGGAAGTGCTATTTTGTGATTAATGTTGAGCAAACATTCATAGTTACCTGAATATATCAATCCTTTATGTATATGTGGTTGTGATAGTAGGAAGTGTTATTTTATGATTAATGTTGATTAGACATTCATAGTTACCTCAGCATGAAAAGTAGAGTTTTGTATTTTTTTTATGGGGCAACAATTTGAATTAGGTCTCAATGCTTGAGAGCCTACCATCACATGTTTACGATATGGCAACTTTGCTATTGCTTGTTTTTCTCATATGTACTAATGTTGGAGAGAAAATTCGATAAGCTTTATGCTTATCCTAAATGGTTATGGAACTCCCTCACTAAAAGGCTTTTACCATTTGGAGAAATGTTGACTCAATTAGGGTTGTTTTGCCTTATGATATATTTTGTTATTGGGAGTGCATATGTAATTATTATTATTTTATGTTGATTGCCATGAACTATATACCCACTTATGAGTAGATTTTTACCATTTAGAGCCCTATCGACTCAAAGTAGGTTAGTTTAGCCTTGTGATGTCTTGGATCAGTGGGAGTATATATGAATGACTATTGTTGTCATTATAATGTTTCATTGCCATATGTTTTTGTTTAGCTTAATTATAATGAAATCTATGGCATACTACTTAATTATAATTGTGGAGACATTTTGAACTAGTCTTAATTTTGTTATGCTAAGATAGTCTTAATTTTGTTGTGCTAAGATATGTTGTAGAGTTTAAGTAATGCATCATGGGTAGAAGCTAGAACCATTTTAGTGAGATTTACATTTGATCACATTCATTATTTTATAATTCTTTGTTCTTTACATTCACTTTGTATTTGGTCATGGAGATATAGGTCTTAGCATATGTGACATTATTGTCTTTATCAGATATGATAATCTGCATGTTAAAGGCTTATGATCTTATTCCCAACTGATAGTTGTATAGTGCCAAATCATTATTCTAACATTCATTCCTATGGTTGTAATCCATGATATTGTTTTTTTGAATTATGTTGTCCAAGTGGGAGTTTATTCAATTTATTATAAGATAGATTACCAAATGTCAATTAATAAATTTTATTTATTGGCCCAAATATGTGATTATATTGTTATTGGGTTTTAGCATGACACTTAGACAATTTGTGGATCTATTGTTATGTGGGTTTTGTTTGTTAGACTATAAATGATGGGAAGGCTAGCCCAATTCATTCATACAAGGAAATGTCCTACTCTCGTCTTATAAGTCACTGTTATTGCCCTATTGAGATGACAAACTCCAACTTAATGATGACATCTAGGGTAAATAGGAGTTTACCTCTTCTCTCTCCTTTCTTCTTTGTTTTTTCTTCTATCTTACAGTTACTTATGAATAGAGATCATCTATAGTGGTTATGAATATTGAGTTATCATCAGGTCTGTGTTCAATTACTAAATTTATTATTTTATATATGTACATGCTATAGGATGTGATTAGATCTATTTGTTTGATAGCTCAAATTATTTTCAACACCATTTGCGTTTAAGATACATAAGAAGATTTCTATAGGAATTTTAATGTCACTAGGAGTATACAACCTTTTAGTCATCATTCCTTGCACTGACCTATTGTGCAAATATAATTTGTTTGATTGTATCTTGATTGACTATTCAATCTAATTCCTATGTATGCAAGCATGTTAGCTACGATGATAACCCTTACAGTACATGTCATGGTTGATCAACAGATCCCATAGTTAACTTTGAGAGAAGTCACCTTATACAGTACTTTGCTGGCTAAACCAAGGGTACCGGCTTTCACTATCTTATGATAGCCTTTATTCATATTGGCTATAGTACAGATTGTAGGATAGATTTGATGTGAATAAATGATTTAAGATCTGATTAGAGACAGATGAGATTCTAGATTATGCATGATCACATAGAAGGAAGTTAAGTAAGATTAAAAATATTAAGATATCAGAGTTGCATGCGAATGCTTATATAATATTATAGAGTAAACCACCGTTTTGATGCCTGAAAGATGAATGTTATATCAGATTTTCTCCAAAAGCATGTTTTACATCAAATATGCATCTTTTCTCTATTTTTCACATCAAATCAGTTCTGTCGTTAGTTTCTCCATTTGCATTCTAGTGTGGCAGTTTAGTTTACTTTTGTATCTTCATTTTAATCCTTGAAAAATAAAGGTTAAATCATTTTTCCTTGAAATTATATTTTATTTCAAATAAGTACATTTTCCCTAATTAAAGCTCCACTTCATTATATTAATTATTTAATGTATCTTAGACAAACTATAACTTTAGTAATAACTATTTTGAAAAACAAATAAAGGGGAAATATACCCATACTTTGTATTATAGACTTAACTTATTTCAACATATTTTTGTTGAAAAATAAAATATGTCATGTTATACTTGTACTATTTAGTTCTATTTTTAAAGTCATGTTTAATATGTTGGTTTAAAAGCATTGACACAAAATTGGAAGGTATATTGGCTAAAAATAATTAATAATTCCTATGTTAAAGCCTTGACAAAATCATAAGTGATCATAATATCTTTAATTGGAAAATATGACATTTAAAAATTGATATTATAAAGATAATGTTAAAACTTATATAAATAACTTTGATTTCTATTTTAAAACATTTTTATAAAATTGAAATATTGAATCAATTAATTTAATTAATACTTTCTATAATAAATCACTAAATTATTTAAGAATAATTGTACTAAGAATATGAAATATGTCATCTTATGTCTATATTATTTAGTTATATTTTATAAATTCACATTTAATATATTTGCTAAAAAATATTCACACAAACTATAACTAATCACATAATTTATAATTTAAAATATTTCATTTGAATTTTGATATTGGGAAGATTTTAACCAAATTTAAATAACAAATTTGATTTCAATTTTAAAAATATTTCTATTGAAAGATCAAAATATGTAAGCAAATCAAATTTCTATATTAAACTTGACTTGTTTCTTAAGGTATATTAATTAGAGAAAATGTATCAATTTAATGTATAATATTTTTTAGGGGAAATAAGACATAATCTTTTTTTTTTTTGAAGGACTAAAATGGAGACATATAAGTAAACTTAACTACTATGTCAGATTTCAAATAGAGAAACTAATGACATGACTGATTTGATGTAAAAAGTAGAGAAATGATACCTATTCGATGGAAAACATACTTTCAAGGGAAATCTAAAATAATATTTATCTATTAAGGGCTAAAATGGTGATTTACTATAATATATATGTGTGTGTGTGTGTGTGTGTGTGTGTGTGTGTGTGTGTGTGTGGGGTCTACATTTTTATGTATGACCAAAAAATTTTCAACCCAAAGGTGTGTTAGACTTTTTTGCTCACAGAATACTCCAGTTGCATTCACCCGTTTACTAACATTTTCATTGAGGATTTCTTAATTAGAAGAGATTTCTTAGCTTACATGTGTTTGCTATTAGGTATGTGAACTTCTTGATTTATCTTTTAGTGATTAGTGTCTATCTAGTTAAACAAAGGTCCAAAATTTTTATGATTTATGTTTTATGAAAAAATCATTTATTTATATTGATAGTGGATTTCGATTCTGCCAAAATCTGGCCAACTGGAGAGGTTTTTTCTAGATTTAAACTGTCTTCCGATTAAGTTAGCAAAGATGAAAGGGAAGGGCAGAGGAAGAGCGGTAGACACAATATTTTTAACGTGGTTCGGCCAAAATTGGGTGGCATCAGTCCTTACGTCTACAGTAGCATTTTATTAGTTTGGAGAAATTTTAGCAGAGTTATAGCATCTCTCTCTCAGCCTCCCCTACAATGATCTCCCTCCTCTTATTTATAGAGGCTGGAAGGTTACAATTGCATTTACATAATTTGTATTTTTGTTACATCAAAATAAATGTATAAGACAGCCTAGATTACTGCAAAATGGCTTCTGCAGACTAGTGGCTGACTTCTAAAGTTTGCTTTCTGTGGGTGGGCCTTATGCACTGCTTCTTGTAGATTGGTCCCATAAACTAAGTCTGAGAGGGTTGTTGCATCAAGTTTACTCTCAGCAAGCCCTTTTGCTGAGCATGGTGCATTGTCCGTGAGCTGGGACTACTTGGAGATGCTGCTAGCCTTCAGTCAGCGAGGACAGACTTCAAGAGCTCACCTTTGGCAATGCGAGCTCGCATATAGCGAGATGCTAGCTATGTGAGCCAAGTCTCATCCCTTAGTGAGATGAGACTTCTATCTTGTTCTATGCTCGTGTAGAGAATGATCTATCAAACTTGGCTCTTTTCTCACTTGGACTAATCTGTCGCTAGGCTTTTGCTAGCCCATTTCACATAATTGGAAAATGCCTATAATATAAGGCCCTATCTCTTAGCTCGCTTCGTGGGCTAGGAGTTAAATAGTTTCATTGGCAAATGGCATTCTTTATGGATTACCATGTAGTCAAAGTCTTTGGTCTGCCTGTCATTTCATCTGATCTAAGCCATACCTCACGCTATACGTGTCTCATTGTCACGGATGAGTCTTCCTCATTTTCTTCTAAGCCCTTTAATGGAAGTGGTTGGCAGTTCTTCTGGACTCTTTGGTGAGATTAGGCTGGTCTATTTAAAGCGTGGGGAGTTCCTCCTCTTTCTTCATTGAGTGAACTAATGGGAGCCTCAGACAAGCCCCCCATTCTTCTGTTGGTGTGCCTTTCTGATGAGGCGTGTATGGTCTACTACACAAGATTATGAGGTGTGAATGACCTACTACACGTGACTCCCATGAATAGCTTCTCTTGTTGGCCATTGGGAAGTCTAGTGCAAATCTTGGATTTTTTTCTCATGGTGATGCCGTGGGGTTTTGCTTTCCCGACCGTGTCCATCGGCTTCCCAATCCTAGTGGAAGGGATGAGTTAGGAAAGGAGTTATTAGAGCTCACATGCTGGCTAGTCCTCTTGCTGAATAAAGCTTATCTTTCAGAGGCTAGCCTTCTTCATAGGCTTATTGACTTGTATTTTGACTCCTTTGATGTAAACTTACCTCGTTGAATGAGGTTTTTAATGAATGAAATTTTCTTTTCATGACTCTTGCATGTTATACTATGTCTGAATATTTTTTACATCACAGATGATAATATGAATTTCTATAAATCATAGTAAAATGAGATACTTGAATAACCAATCGGCAATACTTCTCGACGAGCAATGCGTTTGGGCTTCGAGGTGCCTTAGTTGCGAGTAGTATATAGATCACACGAGAGTTGTGCCTGGGAACAAGTTGCATGCGAGTTACGAACATTAGGTCACATGAGAGCTATGAATCATTAGATCACATGAGAGCTATGAACATTGAGTTGTATAAGAGTTACAAACATTAGGTCGCATGAGCGCTGTGAACATTAGGTCACACAAGAGCTGTGAACATTGAGTTGTGTAAAAGTTGTGTTTTGTGAGCTATGCTATAGTAACTTAGTTGCCCAAAAAATGAGTTTATTTTAAGCATCTTCACACCTCAACTGGATCAGAGGTCCCAGTTGGCAATAAGTTTATTTTGAGCATCTCCACACCTTAACTGGACTAGAGGTCGTAGTTGGCAATGAGTTTATTTTGAGTGTCTCCACGCCTCAATTGGACTGGAGGTTGTAGTTAGCATTGAGTTTATTTTAAGCATTTCCACACCTCAACTAGACTAGAGGTCACAGTTGGCAAACTAAATACATGTGTTGCTTAGGAAAGTTGGTTGCATGCGAGCTCAAAGGATCGTGTACACTTGATAGCGAAGAGCAAATTAGATACATGCAATTAAAAGACCGCTATAAGGCTAGGCCAATTGGCAAAACAAGGTTCCTTTCAACAGGGGCAAAGAAGGAAGCATTATCATTAGCTTCTGAGTTATAATACACCTTTAATGTATAATTCTAACTGAGCCCCCAGCTCTTAATTGGGATCTCACTGGAGATGCAGAGGTCGTTACCCTGTAAGTCATGTCACGTACTCTCTTAGGCGGCCTCTCTTAATCAAATCCTCAATCATATCGTTAAGAGCCCAATAGTTTGAACTACCAAGCCAACCTTATTGTGGTAAGCATAGAACTCTTCCTAGTTCCTCCACCTGTAGGGAATTTCGGAGGGTGCTGGCCACTCGAAATCTTCTCTATCCCTTTCTGCCATAAATATTTTATCCTGGGCATCTGATAGAATGCTATAGTGCTCATGGCGACCTGGGGGCAGAGGGCGCTCATCCTTGGCCTTTTTAGACTTTTTTGCAATATGCTTACTAGAGTGGTCACCTTGGTCTACATTGCCCCTCTTCTTATCACAGGCAGAGCCATCCCGCTCGTCCTTCCGATCAAGCTTTCCCAAGCTGAAGGTTTCCTCCCACTTGATTTGCTTGGTAGCTTGTTCATAAAACTCAATTAAATCCTTCATCGGGGACTTGTATAGACTTTTGTACAACTTTTCGTCCTTGTAGAGTCTCACAAAAATTATTGCCAAGATGGTTTCTTCAGATGGATTCTCCATCGAGTTAGCTTCGAGTCTAAATCTGGCAATGTAATGCTTTAGCAACTCATGCTTATGCTGGAAAATCATCGCGAGATGACAAGGGGCGTGAGTTGCCTCTTCAATGCTTAGTACTGGCTAATGAACTTCTGCTGACACTCTTCCCAGCTGCATATTGAGCGAGCTGGAAGGCTTCTGAACCAGGCCTGAGGTACACCTCCTAGTGTAGCTAGGGAAACTCGGCATTTGATTAAGGGATCAACTGTTTATAAACCCATATGAATGTTGAACATGTCCAGATGGTCATAAAGATTAGTGTTCCCATTATACAACGGGATTGTGGGGACCTTAAGTTTGTGTAGGAAGGGCTATGTTTCGATCTCTGTAGAGAACGATGATCTCTCTTCAGTGAGAGCTTGACTACTTTGAGATCACGGACATTCTTCTAGTCACTTTATCTTCTAGAGTAGCTCTTCCATCGTTGGCCCTTGTGCCTCGGTCTATTGGTAAGTAGAGTGTTGGCCCATTTGTCCTTCCTGGTCATGAAAGTAATGACCCACAATTTTCTCCTAATGAGCTCTACTCGAGCATCTAACTTCTAGCTGCTGGTGAATGCTTCCAGGTGCAATGACCTCAGTCTGCCTTTGCAAACCCTGAGCTTATGCTTGTGTTAGAGCAGTGACTGCTTTAATCAGTTCTCCCACCATATTTTCCAATCTCTCCTAACATTGAAGCCATGCTTGTACTCTATCAGGGCCATTGGCAGTAGCAGCAAGTTCAAAAGAGCTGGCTGGGAGCAAACTAGTGGCAACACTTATGACAGGAGTAGTGGAAGAGTTTGTTGTAGACACATAACCTTCTGGGGGTCAACCAATGCATTCAAAGTTCTGATGGCTCTTCCTCTTGCCATTGTGGTTGCACTAGAAATCAACCAATGTACAAGAAATCAACTAAGGAATAGATGAGTTCCCACAGATGGTGCCAAAAATATTGACAGTGGATTTCGGTTCTGCCAAAGTTTGGCCAACCAGAGAGGTTCTTTCGGGACTTAAACTATCTTTCGGTTGAGCTAAAAAAGATGAAGGGGCAGGGCAGAGGAAGAGTGATAGACACATAATATTTTTAATGTGGTTCAGCCAAAATCTGGTAGTACCGGTCCCTTTGTCCATGGTAGCATTTTATTAGTCTAGAGAAATTTTAGCAAAGTTATAGTATCTCTCTCTCAACCTCCCCTATAGTAATCTCCCTCCTTTTATTTATAGAGGTTGGGAGCTTACAATTGTAATTACATAATTTATATTTCTGTTATATCAAAATAAATGTACAAGACAACTTAGATTACTGCAAAATGGCTTTTGTAGATTAGTGGCTGACTTCTGAAGTTTACTTTCTATGCGTGGGCCCTATGTGCTGCTTCTTGCAGACTGGGCCCACAAACTAATTTTGAGCAGGTTGCTACTTCTAGTTTACTCTCAGTGAACCCTTTTGCTGAGCGTGGTGCAATGTTTGCAAAAGGGGACTACCGGGAGATGCTGCTAGCCTTCTATCAGCGAGGACGGACTTCACGAGCTCGCCTTTGGCAATGCAAGATCGCGTATAGTGAGATGCTGGCTATATGAGTTGGGTCTCGTCCCTCAGTGAGCTGGGACTTCTATCTTGTTCTGTGCTCATGCAGATAGCGACCTACTGAACTTGGCTCTTTTCTTACTTGGACTTAATCTGCAGCCGGGCCTTTGCCAGTCCATTTCGTAGAATCAGAAAACATTTATAACAATTTATTATTTTAAATTAAAGAAATGTTTTGTTACAATTCTACAAATCATAGATTATAAAATTTATGATGCTAAATTATATTTTCCACATTATTTTCATGATTTTCAAATAAAAAGATTTTTAGTTCCAGTATGCTCATCGGTTCATGAGTCACCACTAGGTAATTCGTGTCAATCTTATCCCTGAAAATTGGGATGTAATCCACCATATAAAGATAAAAATTCAGCCATAAATATTGAATTTCAAGGCAAAAACAGAAAGCCCATATAATAAGTTTATGCCAAATGTAATGTTATGGCATTGGAACATACTAACTTTATTGTAAAGATGAATGGAGAGTTTGTATAAATGAAGAGAAGAAAACGATCAAGAAAAATGCAAAGCAAGATGTCAAAAGGCAATAGAAAAAGGTGTGTTGCTAATAATCACAAACAAAACCAAATGGCTAATTGTGAGAAGATATTTGCACTCATTGATAGAGAGTATAATACAATTTTTTTTTTAAAAAAAAACCTCTAAAGTTTGAAGATTTTGGATGAAGTGTTAAATGAAAAAATTTCAAAATTAAGGGAGAGTTTTGGAAATTAATAATTTCCAAAGGGGGAGAAGAAATTGATCGAGAAAAATGCAAAGCAAGATGCCAAAAGGCACGACAAAAAGGCATGTTACTAAAAATCACAAACAACACCAAAAGGCTAATTGTGAGAAGATATTTGTACTCATTAATAAAGGGTACAATACATATTTTTTTTAAAAAACCTCTGAAGTTTGAAGATTTTGGATGAAGTGTTAAAGTGAAGAAATTTCAAAACTAAGGGGGTGTTGGAAATTAATAATTTTTTAATTTCTATATGTCTCTTTTAGACTTATATTATTTAGGTTTATTGTGTATGATCATATACTTTGAGTGTGAAATACTTGTATCTAGATTTAAGTGATTCATATATAATAAGATTCATGCTTCTAGTTGTCATAGAGTCACTCAGGTCTATATATACCCTATTGTATTTAGGGTTTATAGAAGTCATGGAACAATGTGTCAAGTAAGTTTATGTCAATAAAATTAAAATCCATTTCAAGAAATTTGAAATGTGTACTTCATAATGAGAATCAAATGTTATAATTAAAAAATATTGTTTCAGTTGTTATAGAAAAGTTGTATCTATTTTTGTTTTTTAACTTCTAAAGCGATTCACCTCATCAGGAAATAAGATTTTCCTTTCATTCAATGACTATATAAAATTTTTTGTTATGAATAATAAAAAAGATTATTTTATAAGAAATTTAAGTTCAATAGAGATTGATTCATTTTTTATAAAATAAAAAAATATTAATTTTGTGTAAGAAGGTAAAACAATTTTCCCAACATTTTTTATGTCTATTATTTTTGCCACTATGGGTTTAATGATCAAATTTTTCTTGTTTCGCATTTTTTTTTTCATTCTGGCCCACTTTCCAAACTAATTCTCTAAATGCCTCACTTTCTATCTTGTTAGCATTTTTTATTTTGTCACCTAGACAACCTGGTTAGTCAGGTTGCTTTTACAGCAACTTGATTGGCCATGATGACCAAGTCAGTTGAGCTGACCAATCACAATTGATTTAAGGGTTAGGCATTGGGGGTATGGTTTAGACAGTGAAGACATAAAATACATAACTTACACAATAAAAGCATAAAATACTTAATTTTAAAAATAATAGCATAAAATACATTATTTAAGTGGTAAAAGCATAAAATATATTATTTAAACAATAAAAACATAAAATATACAATTTTTGCACTAAAATACAAAGTTTAAACAATAAAAATATAAAATATATAATTTAGGGAGAGAAAGCATATAATACATAATTTAAAAAATAAAAGCATAAAATATAAAATTTACATGATAAAAGCATAAAATATATTATTTAAACAATCAAATCATCAAAGTTATGATTTAGGAGTTAAGGGTTAGGGTTTGGTATAGATAATGAAAATATTAAATACATAATTTAAGCAATGAAAGCATAAAATACATAATTTAAACAAAAAATTATAAAATACGTCATTTCAACAATAAAGGCATAAAATACATAATTAAAAAAAATAAAAGTAATTTATACAGTAAAAGCATAAAATATATAATTTAGGGGGTTAAAGGTTAGGGTTTAAACATACACATAATTAATTTTGGTTTGTATGTAAATTATGGAATTTATGTGAAGTACTTGGAAAAAGAGGATTAGGTGCTAGCTTCATAGTTGACATATGAGGTTAGTGATATCCTTGGACCTTTTTAAGTGAGTGAATACTTTACTTTAACTTGTAATGCAAAATGAGTAATTTTCTTACATATACTTATAGACTTATTCTCATATTTACATTTTTGTAATTAGTTTATTATAAACTATTTGTTCTGTATGTTTATAATTATGTTAGATTTTATGAATTTTAAAATGAATTAGATTATTAATATGTTGTGAAAATGAGTACATGTAGATGAAGGAACTATATATAAATTTAAATGTCAATTTTCTATTATTAATTTTTTTTATAAGGATTCCATATCTTTCAAAAATAGTAAAACTAGAATATTTGTTTGACTTTTGATTTGAAAGGTAGCATTTTGAAAGATTAAGGAATTGTATATAAATTTAAATGTAAATTTTCTATTACTATTTTGTATAAGGATTTTGTATCTTTCAAAAATAGAATTAAAACTAAAATATTTGTTTGAATTCTGATTTGAAAGGTAACATTTTAAAAGTTTATGTAAAATAGAATGGTATGTGCTTTACTTATGTTTAAAGATATATGATGTATCAAAATTATTATTATTTCATTTATTACTATGTTTGGAAATTTTATGTAATTTTAAGAATTGTGATTTTTTATGGATTTAAATGAGAAGTTTATAATGTTTTATATTTTTAGCAATATTTTATTTTATAAAATGTTTAGAAAGTAAATTTATCTGAATTAAAGTAGTTTTGATTATGTTATTGTTTCATAAAATGTTTAGAAAATGATTTTTCATATGTTTCTAAATGATGATTTTAGAAGGTTTGTGATAAATAGAAGTGGATTTGGATTTAGAGTAATGCATGATTAATAGTTTTGAAATGATTTATGCTTGCATATTGAATAATAGTTATTGATTTTATTATTAAAATAATTTTAAGGTTCTGCAAAGAATTTATGGGCTTTGATTCATACACTTAATTACTATCTTTGACAAGAATGGGATCTTGGTAGTTTTCCATAGAAAACCCCAAGTGCGCTTGGAATGTGATTGTCATGGCCATTGTCGGAGGCATATGGTAGGATTATAATTTGTGGAGGGATAAAGATGTTGTGGATATATGTGATACATGTGATATGATAATTGATTTTGAGGTCTTGGATTTAATCTTAACCTTCAGGAAGAGATTTGACCCCAACTACATTTGTTTTACTGAATTAAGGATTTAACCTTGATTCATAAATCTGACATTTGATATCTATTTGATTATCTATGAGAAAATTCCTATGGATCTTGCTTGTTTTTTGTCATAATATTGATTTGAATTATTATGTTAGACGTATGGGTTTTCTCTAGTATTTTGGATTCCACCTAAGGTTTATGTTTTGTTTAGATTGAGATTTAATCACAAATTGATTATTTTCATTGATCTAGTGCATGTAAAAGAATGTATTTAAAGTTTATTATATTTTTCTTGCAAATGGATATGCAGATCTATATTGTTTTTGAATGCCTTGATAATTTGAAATGTAAATTTATTTAAGATAGTAAGTATTAAACTCGAATGTATTTTCAAACTTATGGCATTTGACATATTTTGAAGATTTTAATTTTCTTTGTTTTCAATAAATTATGTTTTAGAATTGTAGGTTTTTGTAGTTCGTTTACTCATTGAGTCCCTAGACTCACCCCTACTTCTTTCCAATGTTTTCTAGATCCATGAAAACTCTGAATTGCTCATCAAATATAAGTGTGGAGATCAAGGCCAATGTCTTGAAAAAAATTTGACAATTTGAATAGGATGGATTTGCATGTGCACATTTTGTTTGTGTATATTTGAATGGTATGCATGTTGTGTTGTACACACCAATTTTAAATGTATTTTGATTACATTTATGCATGACAGGTCAATATAGGTGTTGTTAATGTGTGTAGCCTTTCAAATTTGTGTTAGTTGCACTTGGTGAATGTCCAAAATAGAGAAGACTCTACCAAAATTCGATAGGTTGAAATAAAATATTTGTCATTTGTTAGGATTTATAAGTTGTTGTCTATATTTTGTTTTGCATGGATCACACCACGAGTTACTAGGCTTGTAGAAAATCATTTCATGTTAATTTTCTATACTGGTTATGCGCCTAAAATTGGTACATTACACTAAATTTATTCTAAATTCTTGCTTTCTTGTGCAATAATCATATTTGTGGCCAAGATTCTTGATGTCAATCCCAAATTATTCCCATCTTTAAGCTTTTCAATGTTTATGTCCTAATAGTAGTTAGAGAATAGAAAGTTTAAACCCTTGGGGCTCTATTTGTTATATCAAAAAATATTTTTGATGAAATTAATCTCATTCACTTGTAGTTATAGTTACAAAAAGTTAAAGATCACATAAAATATTTTATTTGCTTAATATTAAATATAGAGAATGTGGTTAGTGATGGAATTTGGACAAAATTTTGAAGGTCAAATCTAAGTCAAAAGTATGGTATAAGGACATAGGTGTGGGTGTGAGTATCAATACATTAATTTAAAAACAAATTTAGTGTAAGTGCATCTTTAGTTGGTCATGCATAATTAGAGATATCTTACAAAAACAACTATAGAAACACATATCGATGTCAATTTTGAGATCAACATCTATTTGAACGATATGGTAGGTTAGAGTAATTCATATTAGTTTTTAAATTGACGTGTAAAAAGGAATTGATGTCAATTTTCTAATATAAAATTGACATCTTTTTATTTGGAAAAAATTTTCACATATTGGTTTCTTTTTTTTTTAATGAATAATTGATATCTTTTCTTCCACTAAAACATTAGTTTTTATCACAGGCTGATGTCTTTTTTCAACCATCAAAGACATTAGATGTATTAAAAAACTGACGTTTTTCCACGAGACTGCTAAAGCTATCAGATTTTAATCAAAAACTGATGTTGTCTCCCTTAAAAAACTTGATGCTAACTATATATATATATATATATATTTACAGAAACCTGCTAGTAGCTAGATACAATTTTACAAAAATGTACTACTATTTTATATTTTTGTAGAAACAACCATCAAATCAAAATATACAATCACCCAACATAATCCTAATTTCAACAACTTCAAACATTTATTAGATCAACAAAAAATTGAAGACAATACAAAACTAAATTAAAATCAAAAAATGTCATTTTAACAACAAGTCTATACATAATAATTATTTTACTTACTTCTAACTAAATGTCCTCAATTGTACTTCTTCTTCAGGTGGTGATGAGAGCTTTAGGTAAGAAATATTTCAAGTGTTGCTGTGTCCATCCATATAAGTCCAAGCTGCATTTTTATATATATAATGTAGGTAAGAATAAACTTATATACAATAAACACATGATATATCAAGTAATAGGCATCTAAAGTAAAAATTATATATAGTTGCCTACATATATATACAATAAACATAATCAATTACTTGAAAGAAATTTGCAGAAATCCTTAATTTATTATTACTCTAATTACATACCCCAAAATTTTGCCTTTTGACTTTGAAGGATCATTCTTCCAAAGTTGCACCTCCTAAACTTGCTTAGAATTTAGAGTATGTCATAGAAAAAAAAATTCAAACTTTATTAAATCATTAACCTATCATTTAGACAAAGAAAAATAATGAGTAAAAAAGTGGAAAATTGAAAATCTAAATAGTTTTGTCAATAATAATGGGTGTGACTTCAGCAAAAACAAGATTTACTGAAATGAGCTCCCATGCTTGCAAGACTTTCTAAAAATTAGAGGCAATTTCGCTCCACTAAAATTAAATAATTTTATTATCAAGTCATCTTAATTTTAATAAACACATAATCAAGTATAATTAAGCATCCACACTAAAAATTATATAGTCAATTGCCTATTTACAATAGACATATAATAGATCAAGTATAAGCATCTAAACTTAAAATTATATAGTTGCTAATAAACACAATCAATTATCTTCAATTTTTTCTAATTTTTTTCTCTAGGAAGATCTTTAACCCATTTCCTTTCACCATGATCATCTTGCACTTAGAACTCCTCCAAGTTGCTTTTATCATTCACTAAAGGTAGTCCTAAAAAGAAAGAAAGGGTCTCTTCAATATCATTACTTATCTTTTCTTCATCCCCATCACCAATAATTTGTCTCCACCCTCGAAGAACAACAAACCATTTCTTATTAGTCAGGTCTGTGATATAAAAATCCTATTTTGCTTGGGATGTAATTATGAACTGTTCTCCTTTATGACACTCCCATTTAAGATCCACTAATGTGAACCCTAACTCATCAACTGGGATGTTGTTGTTATTCTTAACCCATTTACATTGAAATACAGGCACCTTGAATTTGATGCAGTTAAGCTCTCGTATGTCTTTAATGAGCCCATAATATCACATATTCAACTATACAAGATTTTTATCTTTGGAACTAGAAACATGCATTGATTGAGCTACCAAAGTAATCTCACTATTTTGCATAATGCTCTAGTCATCTTATCCCTTTGCATAGAAAGAATACCCATTAATGTCATATCCATGGTAAGATAAGACCACCATGCAAGGCTTATGAGTTAACCATCTGATAGTCTGAGAAACATCATTTGGTGTTTGTGCTAACCAAAAATCAACTTGATTCTAGAACTAAGTGATGAAGGAGCAGTTGTGTTTAGCTTGTATCCACTATTCATTCTTTCCATGATTTTGCTCTCTTATAAGGGTCATATGCCTATCCAAGTAAGGCTGCACTTCATTATTATGCAGGACATAAAGGTGTGCTTATAAACACATTTTACGAGTGATGCTCATGACTCGGATCCTTATTGTACCCTTACTTTCAATTTTTTGCTCATGATAAGAATTAGGAACTCTGATATCTTCTACATTTGACAAGTATTTTCTATAGAATTGAATAACTTCTTCAACTATCTAGCCTTTAACAATATATCCTTAAGGTCGATGCTTGTTCCTCACATATCCTTTTAGGATTTTCATATATCACTCAAATGGGTACATTCACCTTAAATAAACTAATCCATAGAGTTTTATCTTTCTCACTAAATGAATAACCAGATGCACTATAATGTTAAAAAGGAAGGTGGAAAATACATCTCAAGTTGACACATCATAACAACAACTTCCCTTTGCAAGTTATCCAATTTCTTAGGGTCAATGACCTTGTTACATATTGCACTGATTAAAAAATAACGTCTAGTAACAAGATGAATCACATGTTTAGGCAATACCAATTAAAGAGCCATTGGTACTAGTTGTTGCATCAAAGCATGACAATCACAAGAGTTCAAACTAACTAATTTCTAATCTTTCATTTAAACAAGGCTTCTAGTGTTTGAAGAATTCCCCTACAGCACCTTAGCACTATTTAGACACTCAAAGAAACTTGTTTTCTCCTTTCTATACATAGTATGACAAGCTAGAGGCAAATATGTACGTTGACCCTTCTTTGGTTCTAATTTCTTTTGTATTGCCATTTCAACTAAGTCTAGTTCGGCTTTGACTCCATCCTTGGTCTTACCTTGTATGTTCAAAAGCTGTCCAATGAGATCACATCAAGATTATGTCTCATAAAATAGGTTTGCCAATATGGAAGATCAAAGAATATGGACATTTTTTTCACAAAGCCATGTCACTAGGAGGTGTATAGGATTTGCCAAAAATGACATTAATATTTTTTTAGCCATTCATAAACTTGGTCCCTAGTTAATGGCATTAGAGTTTTTTGCTTCTCTAGTGACCCATTGAAAACCTTTCTTTGCCTACAACAATGGTGGGATTAGGGAGGAACTTTCCGATGATCGAGATATGCTGTCTTCTTTCCATGTCTAAGTTGACAAGAAAATGTATCATTCTCACAAATAGGGCATGCTTTATGTCCTTTGACACTATATCTAGACAATTTTTTGAAAGCTGGGAAGTCATTTATTGCGCAAAAAAGTAAGGCATGCAGCTAAAAAGACTCTTGACTATGTGTGCCAAACACCAATACACTTTCATCCCAGAGCATCCTCAAGTCTTTAATAAGCAATGCTAAAAAGACATCTATATCATTTCCTGGTTGTTTGGGGCTTGAAATCATCAATGATGACATTATATACTTGCACTTTATACTTAACTAAAAAGGTAGATTGTAAATCACCAACGGCATGGGCCATGTATTATGTTTGTGGCCAAGGTCACCATAAAGGTTTATTCTATTTGTACAAAATCCAACCCTAAGATTTCTTACTTCCACCAAAATTTAGGGAATAATGGATCATGTGTTTTCCATTAAGGAGAATCAGCCAAATGTCAAAGCTTATCATCATAAATCATTTGGTCCACAAGCTATGTTAAATTCTTGGCATCTCTTGCATTAGCAAACATGCATTTAAGCCTTGGTATTATTGGAAGATAACATAACACCTTAGCTAGAGTCCCTTTATTTTTTCACAACATCATTCTTCTTCAATTTGTAACATGATACCCCATATTTTGAACACTCAAGTAAACTTTTATAATCCATTCAATACTATATATAATCAATAAGGCAAGCATGTATCTTCTTATACTCCATGCCCATTGGGCAACATATTTTCTTAGCCTCAAAAGTACTATCCAGATGTCCATTACCTTTCAAAAGCATCTCTTTCAACACTTCAAATAAGGTCGTGAGACTCTTGTCACTCCACCCATTTCTTGCTTTCAAAGTGAACAATCTCAACACAACAAACAATTGTGTAAATCTAGTACAACTTGGATACAAAATCTTTCTACTTCACTTAACAAGCTTTCAAGGATATATGGTTGTTCATTAAAATTATCTTCAATGGCATCATGCACCATATCCTCCAATTGATCATGAAAACCCACATCAATTTCATCGTTATGGTACTTTTCCTTGTCTTGATAACTACTAGACATACTAGACAATTCACTTTTATCATGCCATATCCATTGTGTATACCCTTTATCAATGCCATAAATAAATAAATGATCTTTTACTTCCTTGGCTTTCATTCTCTTAACATAACAACATCTCACACAAGGATACCTATAGCTTATTACTACCGGAGCATGTTGATCAATAGCAAATTTAACAAACTCCTCAACTCCATTTGCATATTTTTCACTTAACTGATTAACAAACATTCACTTATGATCCATGACTATGCAATCTAAATTTGAACAAATATACAAGTCAACAAAATGATTTTGGAAATATTTCAATTTGTTCTGAAGTATTATTAAGAATTTAATCTGGTCGATTCAAATTGGCATTTGAACTGTAAAGTTGCGATTTGAATTAACACTTAATTTTTTATATAATATATTATTGTGATTCAAAATTAAAAAACAACTAGGGCACAACTAAACATAATTAGCACACAATTGATCTCATCCACACAACACCAGCCATCAGTAAAATTCAAGAGGAAAAGTAGTTGTTACCTTGAAACGGAGAAAAAGAGAGAGACAGAGATAGAGAGAGAGAGAGAGAAAGTGAGATGAAACTGATCCATTCAAACCATTGAGAGAGGAAGAGTAAGTGTGAGAATGAGCTAGATTTTTGTGATTAGTGAGAGAGTGAGAGTGATAGTGCCTTTTAATTGCTGGAGATGGAGGCGAAGAGAGTTATGATATCAAACCTAGAAGAGAGCGAAGAGACAATCAGATGTGCAAAAACTTCAACAACTTAATTTTCATATTCCTGCTAGCATGTCTCATTTATTTTAAAATGAGTGGAGACTTTTGACATCAGTTTTAATTAAAAGACCAATGTTGTTGAGACTTAGACGTTAGTCTGTATTAAAAACTAATGTCTTTTGAATAACTAGTCATTTTTTAAAACACAAAAAATGTTAACAAGTCACATTTATTTTAAATTTATTTTCATCCATTTTATTTTCTTAGATAATATATTAAAATTTTCACAGATAAATTACTCAAAGCTAATTATTTTTATCCTTTAAATTAATGTTTAAATTCTTGAATTATTTTATCCAATTTAATATTACTAAATTCTTGAAATATTTTTGTAGTCTTTGTAAAATAGAATTATTTTATTTGGAATAAAAAATTAATGGTTAGAGAATAAATTTTATTCATAAATAAAAATAGGTAAACAATAATAGTTTTTTTTTAAAATAGGGATCTCTAATATATTAATTTTTTATACATACAAATATATATATTTGTAATACATAAATTTAATTAAAATATATGGAGGCTTTAGTATTTTTTTTTTTAAATAGACATCGAATTTTAGAAATGAGTTATTAGTAAGAAATTGATGTTTAAAATATATGGAGATTTTATTCATTTTTTAAAACAGAGGAAACACTAACGCTTCTTATTTATTTTGAATTTATTTTTATCAATTTTATATTCTTATGTAATATATTATAATTTTCACAATTAAATTGTTCAAAGATAATTATTTTTTCATTAAATTAATGTTTAAATTCTTGAATTATTTTGTAAAATTTAATAGTATTTAATTCTTGAAACATTTTGTAATTTTGGTGAAAATGAATTATTTTTTTTGGAATAGAAAAATTAATGATTAAAGAATAAATTTTATTCACAAATAAAAATAAGAAAAATAATAAGAGTTTTTAAAAAAATAAAGATTTCTAATATATTAATTTGTAATATATAAATCTATTAGAAAAATAGAGATCCTTGTCGTTTCAGATTTTAGATGTCGATTTTTAATTAAAAAAAAGTCAACACCTTTTCCCTAACTACTCAATTTTTAAAAACTGTCATCTAATCTCTAATTATTCATTTTAGACGTTAGTTATTATTTTGAAACTGACATGTAAATCGGTAGTGATGTCAGTGTTTTATCGAAAAATCGACATCTTTTCTTTTAACTTTTTTTGTAAAAAGGGCTAATTCATTACAATTTTACAATACATCAAAGCACTTACTAATTCATTACAACTTTATAGTAAATAAAAATAGATATACATTTTGTTATCAGTAGAATCTGCCACTACAGAGTGGGCTGGCAAAAGCTCAGAAGGAGCCAAGTTTGGCGGAAGAAACAAGCATGGCAGACCATAAAGTCACTATGCAAGGAACCCTAGCTCACTAAAGATCTGAGCTCATTAGTTGAACGAGCTCGAGGTCGTGAACTAGCAACAGCCTCAGCACACAAGCTCCAGCTCACTAGGATGAAGTTTTACCTAGCTAGAAGCTTGTTGAGGTCGAGCATAAGGCCAACAAATAACTTGCATTGCCATTTTGCAAAATACAACCATCGGGCCCCACACGTAAAAAGTAACTTGCAGAAGCTCGTTTACAGTGCTCTAGGCAGTCTTGTACATTTAATGTTTGATGTAACAGATGTACAGTTTATTTAATTTCATTTATACCCCTCCATACTTTTATAAATGGGTCGCTGGAATCATTTTAAGAGGAGAGAAAATTAGCAGAAACTTTACCGGAAACCATAGCAAAAGCTCTGTAAAATCTCCTTTAGATTAATAAAACATCTTCGTGGACATAGGGTCCTGTGCTGCCTGGATTTAGTTGAACCATGTTAAACTTTCGTGCCTTAACCTTCCTCTTCCTTCGTCCCGCCGTCTCTCATCGCTTACAGCCTCAATGACCGAGAAGCAGCTTGGGTCCCAAAAGAACCCTTCCCATTGGTCAGATTTAGGTGCAATTGAAATCCACTATCAACATTTTGGCATGCCCAGTGGAACCCATCTATCTTCTGGTTATTTCTATTCCCCTGGTTTATCTCTTGAATGGCTAGAGGAAAAGCCGTTAAGAAGTATGACACCCTCGATAATCGATTGGAAGGTTATACTGCAAGTTCCTCTACCACTAGAACTGCTAATAGTTTGGCTTCTCCAGTTCATTGCCAATCCACTCTCACTGTCCTTGAGACCAATGAAGCACAAGCTTGACACCAGTGTCGGGAAGCATTTGAAGGTTCGATGAGGAGAATGACTGAAGCATTCCAAATGCTAGCTCAAACACAGAGTCAACGTGTGTAAAGGTAGCCGAAGTTGTCGCACCCAAAAATGTTTCCTAATAGCAACGAGTTGGAATTTTGAACAAAATTAGTTGTGAGCACATTTCAGGTCGTCATCCACATGACGAGGAGGATGCGAGAAGCTGCCAGGCTTCTAGTCAAAAATCTAAAGGATTGCCATTATTGGTAGAAGAGTTATGATAACTCTATGGAAATAGAGTTATCTTGATAATTTCTAGACTTAAATTGTTGAAGTTTGAGAGTAATTTTTATAAGTCAAT
>JANHAO010003544.1:0-25931 GCA_026873985.1 Saraca asoca
AGAAAACGACGACCGAAGAGGAAAACGCAAAAGTGTTTTTTGAGGGAAGAACGAGGACAAAGCTTCGAACTTTTTCTTTGCAATCTCCACAGAGCTATTAAGGTTTGTGAAACAATTGCTGGCCTTTTGTTTTCTTTAAGGCTGTTTTTATTTTCTCTTGTTCCATATAAAATATCTTCCTTGCAATGTGATGTTGTGTCTTTTTTTTTTAATTCGTAATTTACAAAGAAAGCTTAGTTTTTTAAGTTGTCTTTTTATTGGGTGACGATTTGTTTGTTGTTCATGCAAAGTTTGTTGTCATTTTAGGTTATCAATTTTATAGAAAACAATCTGTATTTGGATTTATTGTCCTTTTTTTTGGGAGGGGGATTTCTGGTGAATGGTGATTCCTTGGGGCTTTCTCTAGGCACTGTTTAAACAAAGTTGAGCTAGCTATAACATTGATAATTAATGCATAGATGCCTGGATAATTTAGTAACGGTAATTATATATTCTTATACATGTTCTGACAATCTCCTAGTTTCTTATTGTGGCCCTGGTAGTGTGTCTCGATTTGCATTAACTCAACGTATAGACTGTAGTTGGAATTAGTTTATTGCGGAATCTGTGAGTTATCTTTTTCTATCTTTGCAATAGGTGTTTTATTTGGAGGCTAACATGAGCTTCACTGGTTCATCACTGGGTTCTGGTAAAATTTTCTCCTGCTGCTTTACCTGGATTTTATTTGCTCCTTGAGGGCGTCTTTTTTCAGTGGGAAGTTTTCTCATATTCCTTTGTGTGAATGAGTGGTGTTATTTATCATGGAGTTGATGGCTGGAAGGGACACAGACATCCTTTGTTTTCTCTTATTATCATTTAACTTTAACCGTAATATGGCCTCGCTTCAGGGGGTGGATCTGTTAGAAGAACATTTGAGTTTGGAAGGACATATGTTGTCAGGCCCAAAGGTAAACACCAAGCCACAATAGTTTGGCTACATGGGCTTGGTGATAATGGCTCCAGGTGATATGGCATTTCCGCTGCTTTTTACAAGTTCATATGACCAAAAATTTAAATAAGTATTTTATCAGAATATATGTTTTTGCTGATACTTATTTTAAAGCGTCCTCTTTATTGTTCTCCTTACACTGATAGTTATGAAGAAAAGAGGATAACAGTAATTGTGGCTTTCTTAGTGACTTTTGCATTTTATGTAGCACATTTTTAATTTGTAACCCTTTTCCTTAGAAGTGTATTTGGTATATTTTTTTCTCTCTCCAAACTCCAATTCTGTCTGCTCAAACACAAGATGGACCTGTAAGAGCAAAACATACATTAGACAGGAACAAAAAACAGGCATAACATAATTATTAGAACCAAATTAATGATGTTATAGGCATTTAACATGGTTTACATTATGCGGTTGTGACTTAAATCTCTATTTTCTCCTCTGCTTTTGGCAGTTGGTCACAGCTATTAGAGACCCTTCCTCTTCCAAATGTAAGGATTAGGACCTTTGAATTGTTGATGTACACCTACATTTTGCCACTATATTTTTGCATATTTTAGGATGTCACAAGAGTCTCTGTACTGAAGAAGTGCACTTTGTTGTTTAACTTATATGATGCAGATTAAATGGATATGTCCAACTGCGCCAACTCAACCAGTAACAATATTTGGTGGCTTTCCTTCTACTGCTTGTAAGTTTGATTGCTTTTAGCCTGTATTTGTGCTTGCCGAGTCTCAGTCTTTAGCATTTAAAGATTATAAACAGACTTATTTGCTGCCATTTAGAGGGTGCACAGTGAGAGAATCTTATTGATCTCAAAATTTATACTATGAAGTTCAGAATATAGAAGTACATTCTAGGACATGGAAATGAAGCTTTGGGATTTAACTCTTCTAATAGGCTAGTAGCCTAAGATTTTGTCATGATGATTTGTAAACTGCTACCCTAATGTCTATCAGGGTTTGATGTGGGAGAACTCTCAGAAGATGCTCCTGATGACCTTGAAGGTTTGGATGCTTCTGCAGCACATGTAGCAAATTTGTTGTCAAATGAACCTGCAGACAGTAGGTTTCTCCTGCAATTCTTCTTTAGTATAATTTTTCATAATTGTATAAACAGTTTCCTTTGCCATACGTTTTTGTTTTAAGCAATTTCCTCTGTTGGTGTCAAGATTTGGAAACTTGAGACATTGCTTTCTTTGCTGCTAAGATGTTGTAAAAGGTAAAACTTAAAACTGACCATACACCAGCCCAAATTTTCTTAAACTCTTTAATTCCTTGAAAATGTAACAAATTAATTTGGTCCAAGATTCAAGTGCTTACTTTGCCAAACAAGCAGAGACATTCATTAAATAAAAGAAAGAAAAAGTAACAGAAGATAACAAAGAAAGAAAATGAAAAAACAAAATAGTACTTTTGTCTTTACTTTGAATCTTAATCATAAATGTAAAATCTTCAAATCCGCTGCCACCCATTTTGACAGTATAAGGCTGTCCTAAATAAATGTTTTAGTTAAACTCAGTTTCTGAGGTGCATGTAATTCTGTTCATTGTTTGTCACATGCTCACGCCCATCATCTTCTTATATAAGTGGATATTGGTAAATTTTTTATAGTATCATGACCAATTTCACTATATGGTAAAACTCCTTCAACCTTTACCATACACTTAAGACGCAAGTGCAAATTTTCTGTCTTGATAGAACTCATTTTTGGTTGAAGCATTAGTTCATGATTTGGCCAACTTCGCTTATCGTAGTTGTAGAATGTTTTCTTGTCAACAAAAATGAAATAAGAGTTTTCTTATATGTTGATCTTATTGAATGTCTCTCTGGCAGTTAAACTCGGTGTTGGTGGTTTCAGCATGGGAGCAGCTACTGCCCTTTATTCTGCAACGTGCTTTACTGCCGGAAAATATGAAAATGGCAGTCCATATCCAGCCAACTTAAGTGCAGTTGTTGGTTTAAGTGGCTGGCTTCCATGTGCAAAGTCTGGACTATTGATTCTGCTCGAACTCATCTCAGTTTGATACACCCTCCCCCTTTTTGTATAATAATTCGTGAAATTGTTATAATTCTCTTCTTATCCAGGACCTTGAGTGACAAATTACAAGGGATGGAGAAAAGCAAAGGGCGCACACAATCATTGCCCATTTTGCTGTGTCATGGAAAAGGTAGTCAAGAATATCATTTTTTGTTGATAATATTGTGGGTTGTTTCTTTTTGCTTATGAAGAAGGTATACGCCCACAGGCATCCACTATTTATTATGGACTTGGTGTTTCCTCTTGCTGTCACAGTTTAAAGTGCTATAAAAATCCATTTGAGTTGTCATAACAAATTTCAAATCTGGATTTAACTGCATACTTTTTTTTTTTTTTTAAATATTTTAAAGAAATCTTGCAAGGCTGTTTTATTATTATTACACAAAACTGGTTGTGGAGTTCATATATTTATTGGCACAGAAGTCATAAAACTTCATGGCATGACCTCCTGTTGGAGATTCGCCCCATTGTATGTGATACCTGCTGGAACTATAGATTAATATTGATATGTATATTCTTTCAGGCGATGATGTGGTATCCTATGAATTTGGTGAGAAATCATCAAGGAGCTTGGGTTCATCGGGATTTCAAGATGTGACATTTAAATCGTATGACGGGTACTACACTAGAAGTTCCTCAAAAGATTATTTACATATTTTCAGAGTCATGTGATACATTAATTTGTGTTTGTTGTTTTCATTACTAACAGGCTTGGCCACTTCACAGTTCCAAAAGAGATGGATGAGGTCTGTGCTTGGCTAACTTCAAGATTGGGCCTTGAGCGAATTCCTGCATAATTGAATTCATTGTCCAAGTCAGAGCACTTGCTAGCAAGGAAAGGCAACAGATGTGAAAGAGTTTCTTTCTTACTCTGTTGTGCTAAAGTCTTGGTTGTGATATATATGGTAGATTTGACATTGGCATATGCATACCCATTTGTAAACAAATTTGGCTGGATGGAACTTTGATGACACTGTACAATTCAAACTCTTTATTTTCGGCCTCAATTGTGTTTAAGGGATGCTGCAACATATTCTACAGGAGATAAAAGAACTCTGTAGTTGCCATTACTGGAATGGTTTTTTCGCATTGACTGGCTTCCAAGAATCATTTTTTTGTGCAACTTGAATAATTCGAGTTCAAAATTTGTCAGGTACATCCTTGTTTGGTTACGAAATTGTCTTGTGTATTTTTACTTCTGATGCTGAGCAGTAACATAGCAGCCTCAGCCAGGACAATTTACACTTAAGAAATATAGCAAAACTATTTGTTGACTCTCTTCATAGCTTAAAACTTTTAATATCATTTGAAACCAACTGGTACCTGATGCTATTCATATTTGAAATTGGAAAAAATTCTCCAAGAACTTTTCATAACCCAAAAACAATTTCAAACGTGGATGTCATTTACAAACGACTAGGAGCCCATACCCAAAAAAAGGAAGAAATGATAACAAATCTGGCACACATACAACCTAAGACCCCCTGACAAGCACTTGATACACAACACTAGATCTAGTTCATCTTCTTCAGGTACGGTGAATGAATCAGCGACAATGCAGAAACTCATGGAAGAATGAGAAATTTTGGGGGGAAAATGATCACTGTAAATCAAGATAGTTTATATTCAATCTCTGACACTACTATCCAGCTGTTTTTATCATCCAATCCTATTTTACTTGGGCCTCTTTAATGAAAGAAACATCCTCGGATCCATTGGCTGGTGAGAGAAGTTGCTTTTCTTGCTCATCAACTTCTGTAGATCGGCGAGGAGGTGTAGCACTTGAAAGAGAGTCAGTAACTTCGTCTTCTGCAAAGAAATATGAATAAAGGAGCACAGAAGGGTTGCAGAGGTTAGTGATATGTCTCTAAGTATGCGTTACACGTAGAAAAATATATACACACCTGAACATTCATGGTATTCAGGCAGCTGTTTAACAGTGGTTACTTGAAGGCTTTCTGGAAGTAGACAACTGCACAGAGCACCTGAAATTTTACCAATAGGCTGGACTTAGATTTCTACCAATGGAGTTCTTGGAACAAGTATGCCTCTATTATTCTATAGTCCCCAGGAATAGGAACATCAGATAATTATGACATCAGAGGAGTAGAACATAAACTTAAAAGGAGGAAGAGATGGACTGGGGTTGGGTCCATTGCCCAAAGTTTGTCATTTTCACGAAACTGAATTCAAACATAATGTAAGTACAAATGACTGAAGATATTTCCTAAAGACATATTTTCAGAGGAAGTACTTTTCTTCCCGGAACAAAACTTGAATTATCCACATATGATATTATTTGTCAGATTTTATTTCCTAAAATCATCCCATATTTGATGAGAAAAAAAAAGGCAGTTGAATTTCATAAGACATATATAGTAAAGTTAAAAAATTTTAACTATAGATTTTTGCTGTCATTTCTTTCAAGCAAGTTTTCATGGAAGTTCATGCCCTATAATGACTCTAAAATTCATAAACTAACAATGGTGGGTGGACAGAAGATTGATGCATGATTTGTTTGACTAGCTAAAAAGTGCAAGAAGATGCTGACTACAACTAAAATATCTAGTTCAAACAAATTCAGCAGCATCAAATAATAAAGAAGTAGAAAATAAATTTATCGGCAAATTTCCTTTTACCTAGCTTAGCAAGCCGATTTACCCAACCTGGAATTCGTTTTCCAGTCAATCTACGAGAGAGATCATCAGTAAAGTGATTGCAATTCTTAGAGATAAGATGATATGTATCCCCATGATACTCAGACGCCATGTTCTCAAGAAAGGTCCGAAATTCAGAAGGATGTATATTTATTTCACCCAAAGTGACGGAACATCTATATAAAAATCCAGGGCACTTTCTTGGCTCAACTTCAAAGACTCCACTAGCTGGGAAGTCATGGGCTCCAAACCCATACTCCTTACCATGTACTGTTCAACAATGAAAACAAGAAAGTAACTTCAGACATTAATAGTATCAGGAATCATTCAAACAACAGTATCATGTAACAACATTGATTTAAAAAAAAAAAAAGAAATAAGAAAAACTGCTCTCTGGGTTAATATTGTAAAAATACTTCTCAGAAAGATCTGTCAGTCTTCTAGAAAATACAACTAGCAGGCTTACTCAATGATACTCTTACAGCCTGTACATTAGTATATCATAAAGCCTTTTTCATTTCAATATCCAGTTCCCAACCACGTAAGGAAACCAATTTTTGACAAATCAAACTCTGCCCATGGGCATATAAACAAACACACAGAAATTCAGACACTCAAGCACACCACCCCCAAATGGATGGATGGATGGATGGATGATCTTTTTATTTTGACATCACATGCTTCTGTAGAACCATTAACATATATAATTTTCTGGTCCCCAAAACCAAATTGCCCCTCCTCCTCCACAGAGAAAGTTTGAACTCACAATCAGCCTCTTGGTCAGCAAACTATAGTAGGTTTTTAAACACAAGGATCATCAAGTCATGATTAGCACAAGGATATGCCATGGTTAGTCAAGGTCAATCTTCTTGAAACAACATAAAGATGGAAAAAATGAAGTCAATTGAACTATTTATTTCAAGGATGGCCAATAAAGTTAACTGACCTGGTTAAAAAAGATGCATGTATTTATATACAAAGGCACGCAATGCAATACTATCTTCCTTTAGCATACAATTAATCAACAACTACCATGCCTGTTCAAGTGCAGAGTTTTATGATGAGATTAGTTACCATGCTCCAATTTAAGATGCCTCTGCATCTCATTAAATTGCTCACTAATTACTAACAGAACTGAAGTATTAGATGAGAGTATATGCATTACCATTCAGCATCACCTTCCAGAATGTAATCCATTCTATCAACTTTCCAAAGTTACACTGCTATTATATTCTTTGGAGTACAAAAAACGATAGTAAAAATTTACATCCCGCTTGTATCCGATCAACTAGCAACTTAACAGTGGAAAAACCAATATAATACATGGCACTCAAAAATCTCTTCATTACATAATTATAGCCCAGTCAAACAAGATGCAGGATTCAGGAGGCACTAATAACTAATTTTCAGAACCCCGAAGCATTTATCAAGCTCACGAATCTTGCTTCCTCAGTTTTTCCTGTCTATAAATTAATAAAGTTTGTGCATTCTAAGCTAAGGAAAACTACACGAAAGGCTTATAGCAGAGAATAGAACAAAACAAAAACAACAACAAACAAATTAACGCGCACCCAGAATCCAGATCATGCGAGAACATAATTTGAAGCTCAAAACATTCCAACAACGACAAAGACAGAAACCGGGAAAAAAGAAAAAAAAAAAAAAAAGCTCTAATGGGTTTCGGGTCTAACCTTCAATGCCCGAATGAAAAATTCCAACTCCAATCCAATACATGTAATTGTTGAGAGGGGTTAGATCGTAGACATTCAACACCACATTGGTCTTGTGATTCTCTTCCCCATCGGATTGAGTCGACCTTGTTGCTACTTTGTTCCCCATTTTCACAGATATTCTACGAATTATGGGTCAGTCTTATAGAATCCGAAAACGAAATCTTTTCCTTCTCACTTCATCGGATTCAAAGAGAAAGAAAGAGATGAAAGCCTCAGAGATCCATCCCCGAGGAAAAAAGGGTTTGTTTTCTTTCCACCTTTTTGGGCTTTTAGGGGTGTGAATGAAAAATTAAGAATTGAAAAAAGAAAGAGGTGAGAATAGGAACGATAGACGTGGGAAAAGACAAGGGGAGATTTGGCTTGGAACTAGAATTAGAAATTTAGATAGTTAGCTTGCTTCATTGCAATTGTTGCATCGAAGTTGTTTATTAAATGGGTTCCATTGAACTTCGACATGGTAGGTTTCCGGAAATGAGGCTGCGCTTCACGACACTGGGTTGCTCACTCGTAGATGATCTTTAATTTTGGGAGTTAACGTGGGTTATAGGGTGAGAGTGCCAATTCCAATTATATTCAAAATTCATCAAATAGAGTGAATATTTTTTTGGTTAAATTAAGGTGTTCGTGGGTCCCTTCCATTTATAATTTTATTATTATACTTTTTTTATAATTAGATTTATAAAATTTAATTTCATTTACATTTAACTTCCTATCATAATTAATTTAAAAATTTTTATTTATCATACTGTTTGATTGGAGTGTAAGGGGAAGGAAGAGATTTTATTAAAATCCTTGTTTGATTCAGATTTTTTAAAGAAAGAGGAGAGAAAATGAGAAGGGTCCAAAATCCCTCTAAGTGTTATTTTACTTTTCCTTTGAAAATGGGAGGATTTGAGAGGAGGAAAATTTGTTTAAAAATTTTAGATTATGATGATTAAGTCACCCTCCTTTATCTTTCTTAATCTCAAAAATGCTCATATCTCTTGTAAATCTAATAGTCATTGTCTCTTTCTCAAAATTCTCTTCACAACATTTCAATTTAAGGTAGAGCACTTCACTTTTTATTCCAAGACCTTCATTTATTAAAGTTTACAGAATTTTCAGATTAAATCTCATTTTTCTATTGAATTTCTTTGTAAAATTTGATTTTTATTAATTTTGATAGAGTTGTCGTGTATATTAATTCATAATTTCTATGCAAAATGAGATATTAAATTTGTTTATGCATTGATTGATAGGTCTTTAGACTTATAATGGAGATAATAGTTTTAATGTACTAATAGACTTTTTAAGAAAAAATTTTCATATTAAAATTTGTGTCTTTTAATTAGTTATCTAGATTTTATGGATACTCATCTACCTGTTTTAATTAGTAGCCATGATTTTGTTCTATAATATTTTATTTGCTTATTTGAGTGGAGCATTGAAATTGAACACTTTGATTATTATCAAGAGTAGTCAGTGTTTATATTTTATTTTTGATGACTTTTTTAAAATTTTAATGTTGTAAATATTTTGTTGTGATAAATGGAAAATCAAGATAGAGGAATAGTAGCAATTACTAGATAATTTGTTTTAAGTTGATGTTGACGGTCGATTTTGGTAATCGATCAACCAAAGATTTTTAGAACCAAACTGCTGACAGATTACGTAAAGTATGACGAAAAAGAAGAAGATTCAAAGGAAGGGAAGAGAGATCAAAGAGAAATTTTTATCATGGTTCGACCAAAGTCCAGAAGACTCTTACGTTCACGGTGATTGTATTTACTTCTTCAGTATTTTCTTGCTATACAGACATACATGAGAGAACATTTCAGTAGAGTTTCTATGTTTTTCTTTTTTTTTTTCCTCTATTATCTCTCATGTGGTTATCCCATCCCATTTATATATGCTAGGAGGGTTACAAATCGTAATTTATCAATACAATATTATAATTACATCTGTACTAATCATTAAATACTAGACGTTAAGCAATAAATGTTGGGCAAATCATTATCGGACTTTGGGGGTTGTTTTGCGGGTTGGTAGAGTACTTAGACTATAGCTGTTAGATGTTAGCTATTTCCTTCGATGCAGAAGAGAGCTCGCTGCTGCTTCCATTGATCAAGGTCTGTGAACTTGTGTCGTGCGATCTATCACACGACCCTTAGCAAACTTATTTTGAGTTAGGCCATGCCTTTTTGCCTTGACTCCTGATTCTCTGGGCTTCAGCTGACCTTCTTCGCTTCATTCGAGGAATATCCACGACATTAGCCCCCCAACTCACAATTCACTTTGCGAGCTGGGAATTATAGATTTGCTTCCCAGAGATGTGATCTCAGCTCGTGACATGGCTTGCCCAATGACAAAATGCTTATCTTGTATGAGGATTATTGGTAGCTAGCGATGTCAACTGATTGGCATATAAGTCGTACTTTGATTTCAATGACTCCATGAATAATTCTACACGCCCTTTGCATGGTAAAGCGAGGACCCTTTTGATGTGGTTGAGCTAAGTGAAGTTGCAAGGGTAGTTTGTTGTTCCAATAGGGCGATCGAGTGCGTCCGATTTGAAGATGAGGTGAGCTCTGGAGCACCAAGTGTGCCCGAGCTGATTGATGAGAGCCACAAGGTGACTTCGTTCTGACTTGAGATCGTATGGCAACCGCGAGCAATGGATCACACGGGGGCTGGATACATAGTTCACTTCTTTACCGTTCACTATTTGTAGGGGGTTTGAAGCATTTGTTTCATGCGTGTCTCTTCAATTATGCAGTTGGCGCAATGATTATTATGTTCAATGTACATGCTTCGACTTTAAATGCTATTATGCGCTGGTCCATTAGATTGTGGGTTATTTAAGGGGTTTTTGAATTCGACGGTTTGATTCTTTTGAAATAAAATCAGGAAAGTCCTTCCCCTTTTTTGTTTGCCAAAACCATACACTTTTTTGCTTTGCCTTTTCTCTGTCCCAGGGATTATCTACTGCTCCTCTCTAGTCTTAGCCTTATTTCAACTCTATTTTTGTCAAGTCAGGCCCTCGGTTGCTAGTTCTCTGCTCTTGTCTATTTTTCAAACTGCTTCCTGGTTCAACAAGGTGAGTTTCTATTCCCATTCTTGCATTTTGTATTTTGTTCTCAGAATCTTTATGAATGTGCTTGTGGTTGGTGAAAAATTGGGACGTGGGTGAGTTTTATCTATTCTACTGGTAGCGGTTAGGGCTTTAGGTGGTGGTAGAATCTCTTAGTTTTTCAGGTGCTTCTGGCTTAGTGTCTGGAACCCTTGTTTACATTCTGTGGATCTGAGTGGTCCGAGGCAATAGCCATTTCCCTCTTAGGTTGAATCGTTTCTAGATTAGTGGCCTATTTTACGTTGCAGCCTCATTATTTTTCTTTCCTTTCTCCTATAGATGTCTCGACCCCATAGATGTCACTGCCACGTAATAGTTAGTGAGGATTCTAAGTCCAAAGGGAGCGAGGGAACGCCTCGTGCTGTTGGGGACGTGATCTCCCAAAGTGGTGAGGTTACTAGTAGGTTTGTGGCTCGTGCTGGGCCGGAGGGGTATGGAGCTATTTTTCCTTTCAAGCATTTTCCTTCTAGTGTCAAACCCAAGGAAATGGAGGGAATTGCGGAGGCATATTTCTTTCCAAAAGGCTACCATATGACGGTACCGTCCCATGATGATCATGCTGCATACCCTCCCCCGAGGTTTACGACTATTAGCATCCACCATCTCAACGTGGGCTTCCAGTTCCCAGTCCCTCCATACATAATTGATTTCCTAAATGAATTGGGACTTGCACCAGCCCAATTGACCCCTAACACATATTCTTCTTTAATCTCTCTTGTGCTGATCCATCTTTAGAACAGTCTCTGTCCCCCTAGTGCAAGGGTTCTTTGTTTTCTTTACAGCATTAAGGGTGCTGGGAGGTAGGAGGGTTATTACTACCTTTCACCTCGTCCCTCGAAGTATAAGAAAGCATTGCCTCAAGGAGATGCTTGAGGAAAATCTAATACGAGTCCTTATAAGACTTGTTAGTTTTATATGTCCTGCCCATCCCTACGTCATCTTCAGAACCTGTCATTTGTATGGAATCTGGATGAGCGAGCTAGAGAGGATACCAGCTCTCCATTGCTTTATTTTAATTTGAGCCTAACGTTTTGTTTTGCTTCCCGTAGATAGAGTTCGAAAGGAGAGGCCGGAGCTGAGCGTGGCAGAGATCGAGGTTCTAGACCAACTTTCAATTTTTGATGATTTTCCCAACACTTCAAGGTTCAACGAGGAGCTTTTGCGAGCTTACGGGCTTTCTCTCGCTCTTGGTGCCGAACTCATTGACAGTTCACATGATATCGGGGTTCATGGATCGAGAGAAATTTCCCCAGCTAATTTCAGTGAACAAGCTGTCATGGGTTGAGTTAACCTTATCAAGCCTCCTTCGAGGCCTAAACGGGTCGCTTCTTCTACTTCTGCTTACACAGACCATCTTACCTTCTCCACGGCCGCTCTAGAGCCTGCTCAAGCTGGCCTACCTTCTTCTTCCGTGACTGCTCCTACTCTAACTCAGTCTAGCCTCCCTTTTTGTCTGTCGATAGCAGAAGAGACTTTGCTCCTCTCAGCTCTTACTTCACAGCATAGATTAACTGGGGTCGAGAAAGAGATGGTGAGGTTTCCACGACATAGAGACGAGACTTCCACTGGACCTTCCTTAAAAAGGCAGAGGGTTGACAAAGGAAAGGAGCTTGCTATTGGTTCGTCGGCACAGCTCAAGGGCGTTCTGGAACATCCGACTAAAGCAGTGGGGGCCAAGTCCCTGGCCCTTTACAATATTATTCATGATAACATGGGCCAAATTCTAAGGGCTAACGTTGCGTCTTTGGAGGATGACGGGATTCAAGGCAGTGTCCTGATGGAGGTCTTGGCCAGCCATTGCTTATTGGTTAGTATCGTCCTTTTCTCATCCTTTTTAGTTTTTTCTTGCATTCTGACCTCTTGTCATTTTCTCCAAGGGGCCTTGGAGGCTATCAAGCAGAGGAATGAGTGTCTAAGCTGGGAAGGGGAGAAGCATCGGCTCGAGGCTAGCTTCACTACGACTACCAATGAGGTGATAGAGCTGAAAAGGAAGTTGAAGAATGCTGAAACCCAACTACAAGGAGCCAATGCCACTGTAAAAAGGGCTGAGGAGTCCTTTGCTCGTGAGATAGCCGACTTGGCTTTGAAGTTGCACGAAGCCCACGATGAGCTTCAAAAGAGTAGAGAGGACATATTCTCTCTAACTCAGGGGGTCAAGAGTTTCCAGAAGCGGCTGATGCTGCCCAAGAGAGGACATACCGTACTGTAGAGAGAGCGGAGTGAGCTAAGGAGGTGGTTAAGTGAGCTGAGGAGGCTTCCAGGCAAGCTAAAGAAAGGGTTGTGCGTGCCAAAGTGGAGGCCGCCAAAGTGAAAGAGCAGACTTCCACTATGGTCGATCAGGCCCGGAAGGCTGCGGTTGCTTATATTACCGACAGTTTCATGTATACCCTATGGTTAAATTGTCTAGACCTCGATTTTCCTTCTTTGGTGGGAAAATCGTGGATATCATCCAGGGTTTCATTGAAGGTGCTAAGACGGCTCCTTCACCTTCTCCAAGCGCTGAGGTCACGGATGGTCCTCCTGGTGAGAGTGCGATGTAGGTTGAAATTACTTCGCTTGCAGGGGAGACAACCGTAAAGAGGCCCGAAGGACAAATCGCAGAGAATCCACTCGCAACATTCTCAAGCCCCCCAGATGCCCAGGGTCCTCTTGGCTCAGAGGCTTCTCCTAGCGTAGCACCTTGATAATTTTTATTTTTCTTGTTGTTTTTGTGCTTCTTTAATTTGTAACTGAGACATCTTTATCGTGACTTTCGATCCTATAAAAATCTTCTCCTTCTCTCTCCTTTTTTTTAACCAGTGACCTACTTATATCCCCGTAGGTTATATTGAATCGTGGGATGTGAGGTCCAAGCCCACAACGTCACTAGGTGGTCTACCTTCGCAGAACATAGTCATTGTTTCTCGATCTAAAATAACAACAAACATTGCTAGAACAATATTAAGGAGTGTGCTAAATTAAAAGGGGTTTCTTTAATTCAAAACTTCCATGAATAGCTATAAATTAACAGAGCCAAAATTCGTTCTACTGATAATAAGTTCAGAGATGTTCGGCATTCCAAGTTCGGGGGAATTCTGCCCCTTCGACGTTAGCAAGGCGGTATCCACTGGTCTTTATTCTTTCTTTTACAATGTATGGACCTTCCCAATTAGGATCCAGCTTCCCTTCTCTGGGATTACGGCCTCTTGGTTAGACGAGGCGTAGGACAAGGTCACCTAGTTTTAAGCTCCGAGCTCATACTTTCCAATTAAAGTATCGTGCAACCCTTTGCTGGTAGGTCGCAATTCTTAGACGTGCTTCGTCTCTTTTTTCTTCAATGAGGTTAAGACTTGCAGTGAGTAGTTGGTCATTTTCTTCTATGTTAAAAGTAGCTCTCTGGTGTGAGGTCACCTCGAATTTTACCAGTACCATTGCTTTGGTACTATAGACCATCGAGAAAAGGGTTTCTCCCGTGGTGCTACAAGCTGTGGTGCAATAAGCCCATAGCACTTTTGGCAATTCGTCTATCCATACCCCCTTTCTTGCTTCCAGCTTCTTCTTCAAGATTTGCTTAATGATTTTATTCACTATCTCCACTTACCCATTGGTCTGAGGGTGGTCTACAGATGAAAAACTTTTCAAGATTTCAAGGTTATCATAGAATTGGATGAACTACTTGCTAGTGAATTGAGTCCCATTATCAGACACTATTTACTGGGAGATATCGAAATGGTAGATAATGTTATTCTAAACAAATTTCTCAATTTGTGAAGAAGAAATCTGGGCCAACTTTTTCGCTTCTGCCCATTTAGTGAAGTAATCTATTGTTACTACAGCATACTTACAATTTTCGTGACTCGCGGGAAGGGGTTCTATCAAATCAATTCCATATATCGCGAAAGGCCAAGGGCTGATCATTTGTCAGAGGCAAGCTGAGGGAGCTTGGGGAATCATGGCAAATCTTTGGCATTTGTCACACCTCCTGACAAGGTCGATCACATCCTGTTTTATGGTTAGCCAGAAGAAACCTTGTCAGAGGGCCTTCTGAGCCAGTGACAGCCCTCCAGCATGGTTTTTACAGTATCCAACATGTATTTCTTTCAGGACAAGATTGTAATCGAGGCTATCGATACACTAGAGGAGTGGGGCCGAGAGGCCCCTCCGGTAGAGCACGCTGTCTATAATACAATACTTAGCAACTCAGAACCATATGCGGCGTGCTTCTAACTTATCTTCTGGAAATTCATCGTGCTGTAGATATTTCAAGATGGGGTTCATCCACAAGTCATATGCCATGGCAGTTAACATTACGATGTCTTTCTGCTCGATGCTAGGAAATGGGAGCACTTCCACCTGTATTGCACCCAAAAATTTTGTGTCCCTTGCCATAACCAATCAGGCCAATGCATCCGTGTGCACGTTCTAAGCTCGAAGGACTTGGCTGATTTTGTATTTTTGAAATCTGTGAAGTAATTCTTGGGCTTTTTACAGATAAATAGCCATCTTTGGTCCCTTTGCTTGGTATTCCCCCTTTACATGGCAAACCATCAATTAAGAATCGCTGAAGACCTTTAGGTTTTTAGCTCACACCTCTTTTGCAAGACGAAGTCCTATGAGGAGTGCCTCATATTTTGCTTCATTATTGGTAGCCCAAAATTTGAGCCTCAAGACACAAAGAATTTTGTGTCCTTCTAGACGGATTAATAGGACCCCTGCTCTTACGTTATGCTTGCACGAGGACCCCTCTATGTAAAGTTCCCACCATAGTTCTTCCGAGGCTTTTGCCTCTTTCTCTACAAGTCCGGTGAATTCAGCTACGAAGTCAGCTAGGGCTTGCCCTTTAATCATCGACCTTGACTTATAGTGGATGTCAAATTGGGCGAGCTCAACTACCCACTTAAGTATGTGACCCAAAGTATCTACTTTTTGGAGGGTCTGTTTTAAAGGATATCAGGTTGGAATTTCAATGAAATGGGCCTGGAAGTAGGGTCACAATTTTCTCGATGCAACAACAAGGCCATAGACTAGCTTTTCCATAGGAGTATAGTTTTCCTCGACATTTACCAACCTTTTGCTCATATAGTAAACTGGAAATTACACTCTGTTCTCCTCATGGACCAGGGTCGCGCTGATGGCATGCTGAGACACTCCTAGATAAAGGATCAATGTGTCATCTTCCCGTGGTTTAAATAAGAATGTGGCTTGACACATATATTCTTTTAAGAGTATGAAGGCGGCTTCACATTCCTCTGTCCATTCAAAGCGCCTTACTTTCCTCAAGGCTTCGAAGAATGGTAAGCATCTGTCCGTTGCTTTTGAAATGAATCTGCTGAGGGCCGTGATCTAGCCGGTTAAGCTCTAGACATCTTTAACTCCGCTTAGTGACCTCATGTCAATGAGTGCTTTGATTTTCTTTGGGGTTTGCCTCTATGCCTCTATCATTCACCATGAACCCGAGGAACTTTCCTGAAGCCACTCCAAACGCACATTTGAACGGATTTAACTTCATTCGGTATTTTCGTAGGATCTGGAACATTTCATCCAGGTCACTTACATGTTCCAAGACTTGTCTAGACTTCATGAGCATATCATCTACATAGACCTTCATAGTCTTCTCGATTTGATCTTTGAACATTGTATTGACCAGTCGTTGATAGGTTGCCTTGGCATTTTTGAGTCTGAAAGGCATCATCTTATAGCAGTACAGTCCTCGATCCATGATGAACGAGGTGTGCTCCTCATCCTACAACTCCATGGGTATTTGGTTATACCCAGAGTATGCATCCATGAAGCTGAGGGTCGGTGTCTAGCTGTTACATCAACGAACTGATTGATCCTTGGTAAGGGGAAACTATCTTTCAGATAGGCTTTGTTCAGATCTGTGAAGTCAATGCACGTTCTCCATTTCTCGTCCTTCTTTCTAACCAAGATAGGGTTGGCTACCCAGACTGGGTAATGAGCCTTTCGGATGAATTTGTTTGCTAATAGCTTATCCACTTCTTCCTTCAGGATCGTTTCGCTGTTAAAGGTTTCCTTTTCTGTTTGACCGGTTGATGATAAAGGTCGACATTCAGCTTATGCGACACAATTTTTAGGTCAATCCCTTCCATGTTCTCATGACTCCAAGCGAAGACATCTAAATTTGCCTTGAGGAATTCCATCAACTAGTCTTTCACATCAGAGGGCAGGCTTTTTGTCGAGCTTGAGACACTTCTGACCACCTAACTTGCTGACTCTGACCTCCTCGAGCTCTTCAACTGGTTTAGTTTCCCTGTCTATCTCCCAGTCATGTGGGTCGAGGTCGTGACTAATTTCAATTGAGTTTAGGGCATAGGGCTCTTCATTAGGAGTTGCATCCACTCTTCTGCTCTTTTCCCCGAGCTTGACGGCATCCTCGTAACACCGCCGGGCTGTGTACTACTCACCTTGTACGCATCCGACCCCATTTGAGGTTACGAATTAGATTGTTAATGTTTTGGTGGACATGACTAGGTTAAGATCGTTCATCGCTAGTCGCCCTAGGACTATATTGTAGGTCGAGGGATAATCCATAACCAAGAAATCTACCAAGATGATTGATTGATGCTCCTTATCCTCTAAAGTGATGAAAAGCCTAACTTGCCCCACGAGAAATACTGCATCACCAGTGAAATTGAAGAGAGGATCAGGTGGAGATTCGAGGTCGCTCCAAGTCAATTCCATCTGATTGAAACATTTCTTGTATATAACATTGACCGAGCTGCTAGTATCTAGCATAATTCTTTGTACCTTGACATTGCCAACCTTGGCCCTGATGACTATGGCATCATTATAAGGGGATTGGACTCCCCGTTCGTCGTCGTCTATAAAAGTGATACACTTGGAAGTCACTCTTGCTTTCTTGATAGGTTTGTTAAATTCACTACCCACTGACAAGACATAACTCACATTTCAAATGTATCGCTCACATGAACTATGTGAGGCCTCTGTGATGTGCGGTCCTCCGTGGATCATGTAAATGGTCCTAACCACTGTCATTGTTCTTGCTTGACATTGGGGGGAGGCCATGCCATGCTTTGAGGGGTGGTACCACATAATCTTTTAGGTGGCCTATACGGATGAGGTCCTCATTGCATCCTTAAGCTATTTGCATTCGAAGATGGTGTACCCAATATCATTGTGATAGGCATAGAACCTATTTAGATCTCTATACTTCGAGGGGGTCAGTAGGGGCCTAGGTCGCCCAAAATTTTCTTTATGCTTTTCCATGATGTATATTCTCTCTGGGGTGTCGGATAGGACGTTGTAGTTATCATAGCGACCTTGGGGCTCGGATCATTCTGTTCTAGCTTTCTTTGTGGGTTGAATACCCACATTGTTGACTTGGTCTATTCCACCTTTGCTGCGATTGCTTCTTTTTTCGTCCCTACCAAGAATCAAACTATTAGCTTCGTTCTTCCGTCAAAATCCATTCGAATTGAAGGTTTCTTCCCATCAGATTTCTTTCACGGCTCGCTCGTAGAACTCTCTCAAGTTCTTTACCAAGGACTTGTATATGATCTCGTATAGTTTTTTGTCCCTGCGTAGTCCTATCGAGATTGTCGTTAAAATGCTATCACCAGAAGGACTTTCTACGTTGTTGATTTCACATTAGAATCTGGTAATGTAGTCTTTCAATGACTCGTCCTTTCTTTGGAAGATCATTGCCAGGTGGCAAGACGGCTCGAGCTGCTTCTTAAGAGCCCCATATTGGTTGATAAATTTACTCTGACATTTTTCCCAGCTATTGATGTTGTGAGCTGAAAGACTCTTGAATCACGCCCACGGCACATCCCCAAGAGTAGCCAGAAAGACCTGACATTTAACTAGGGGGTTACCGGTCTAAAGGTCCATTTGGATGTTGAAAGTGTCCAAATGATTATAAGGGTCACCTCTTCTGTCATATGGCGGGATGGTCGGGACTTTGAAGCGATGGGGGAGAGGTTCGATTTCGATTTCCTTGGACAATGGAGTCCTCTCTTTGTAACGACTTGATTGGTCTTAGGCTGAGGGGCATTTCTCCAACCTTCATACCCTTTGCATTAGCTCTTCTATCATTTGATCCTATACCTCGAATTACTGGCTTTTGCCATTATCGTGTCCCACCTTCGAGCCTTTGGTGCGGTGCAAGCTCTCAGCTCACTGGTTTCCCTTATTCTTACGAGCTTGTCATCCTCTCCTTTCAGGTTACGAGCTAGAGGAATGCTCTAAACTGGCCTTCTGGGTTCTCTCCCCCTCTGGCTACTGCCTCTATGCCTGTGTCTCCACCTACGGCTGTTGGGCCGCTTCTGCGACGGGGGTGGCCCCACCTTGTTCTCGGGCCTTCTGGGTATACATCTGTGTTAATGCTTCCACTGCGTCAGCGAGCCTTTTTACCATACTTTCGAGTGCTTCTTGGTGCTGGCACAGGACTTGCACATCGTCAGCCTCCAGAAGGGTAGAGGAGGTACTTGCCGAGACTGGACATTCTTCTTCGGGTACATTTCATCGTTGTTCTTCATGACCACCTGGTTGGTTAGCAGTAGCCCTTGAGCTCCTAGTTACTCTTCCTCTTGCCATTGTGTTCAATCAATAAAAGATGCGAGAGTAGTTTGGTCCCATCGAGCGTGCCAAAATGTTAACGCCAATTTTGATAATCGGTCAACCAGAGGTTCTGAGAACCAAACTGCTATCAGATTGTGTAAAGTATGACGAAAAAGAAGAAGATTCAAAAGGAAGGGAAGAGAGATAGAGAGAAATTTTTATCATGGTTCGGTCAAAGTCCAGAAGACCTCTACGACCATGGTGATTATATTTTCTTCTTCAGTATTTTCTTGCTATATAGACATACATGAGAGAAGATTTCAGCAAAGCTTTATATTTTTCTTTTTCTTTTCTCTATTATCTCTAATGTGATTATCCCGTCCCATTTATATATGCTGGGAGGGTTATAAATCGTAATTTATCAATGCAAGACTATAATTACATTTGTACTAATCATTAAATGCTAGACACCAAGCAATAAATGTCAGGCAAATCATTGTTGAACTTTGGGGGTTGTTTTACGGGTTGGTAGAGTACTTAGACTGTAACTGTCAGACGTTAGTTGTTTCCCTCGATGCAGAGGAGAGCTCGTTGCTGCTTCCATTGATCAAGGTCTGCGAGTTTGCGTCGTGCGATCTATCACACAGCCCTCAGCGACCTTATTTCAAGTTAGGCCGTACTTTTCTGCCTTAACTCCCGATTCTCTAAACTTTGGCTGATTTTGTTTGCTTTATCCGAGGAATATCCACAACAGTTAAAAGGGCTATAACTCAACTCATGTGTGCTGTTATTTATTACTTTTTTCTATGGATATAATGAAAAATTTATTAATGTTATAATGACAGACTTATGGGTCTCCTATGTTTCTTCTTTCATTTTTTTTATGTCTAAGTGATTACTAATTTCTAGGTGAAATGTATATAATTTCCTTTTTTTTTTGTGAGAGGCAAATGGAATATATATTTAAAAGGGTATAATAGTACATTATTTTCTAATTAAAATCTCTTCCCTTGCTAATCAAACAAGGAGAGAGAAAAATAATGGATATTTTCCTTCCCCCTCCCTTTGTAACAAACCAAACAAGAGAAAAATTTTCCCGTCCCTTCCCCTCTTTTGGTCATATTTATTTAATATAATAAATATTTATCAATTTATATAATTATATTATAGCATAAAAATGAAGAAAATAGAATCACAATCACATAAAATTATTAAAAGGCTCAAGAATTATAATTTCAATCATTCATATTTTTAATTCTAATGGATTTAATTTCATTATATCTATCTATATGTTTTCTTCACATTATAATAATTTATCATTTCAATAAATAGTTTTCATTGTTATGTCACTATTTATCAATATATCTTTTATTACTAAAAAATTTTCACCTGCAAGCAAAAATTATCGAGTGTTACATTCTCAATAAAAATTTTCTCACCACTATTACTTTTTTAATTAAATATTATAATTACATATTTTATTTCACATAAAATATAGATTGTATTAATATATTAAAATTATCTTTTTTAAAAAAATTATCAATTAGAGAAATAATTATCTAGAACTAATTTTCAATCTACCAAAAAGACTAACTTTTTAAAATGAGTCATTTAGTAGAAAAAGAAGTATTTATAACTTACTTTCAAAAAAAATTTATAATTGATTTTTAATTTCAATCATTTTATGTATTTTTATGTGGCTAAATCTATAGTAATTTAAAGAGTAGGAAAAAATATTAATAATAATGCATCAAAGATACAAACTTAGAATCATAAAATTACACCTGCAATATACCACCAAACATAAAAAAAAAATTGTCAAATGTTATTAAAAGTTTTTCCCTCAAAATTATTTTTATAATTTTATAATTTTAGTTAATATTTAATTATTTTAATATCTAAATAATTTGTATAATTTAAATAATAACTTTAATAATATTTTTTTATTTTCAAATTATAAATAATTTTGATAACTATCCATTCTTTTCTCTTTACCAAAAATATAACCTTTGACAACAAATTATTTATTAGAATTATTTACATTTTTTATTTAATTTTTTAATTTTATTGTTATTAAATTATTAAATTATCACCCAGAGTAATATAATTTTTATATCTAATTTAATATTGTTGAAATAATTTTTGACTTAAATTTTATTAATATTATATTAAATATTTAATATTAAAAATATTTTAATATTTTAATGAATTGAATAATTTTAATAATATATCATCTAATATTTAAATTGTAAATTACTTTGACATATACTATCTATACTCATTTTTTTATAAAAATTATCTATTTAAAAAAAAATTATAAAATTATCTATACCCATGTTTAAATATCTATACCCATGTTTAAAATATATGTATGTGTGTGAGGGAGAGAACTCTACGTGAATAGCTTATCAATAAAACAACAGAAAAATATAATGGATGAATAAAGAGGAAAGTTAATGTTTTAATTTACTTTCTGGAATCTTGGAGCATTATTTTGATCTCTTTTTAATTCAATATACTTAATCCAGTATACTTTAATTTTGTAAGTTTTACTTGTGCATTACACGAGTATAAATATAGTATAATTATATAAGTTCACAAATGTTAACTATTTAAAATAATTATAAATAGAAATTTCTAAATTAATGCCAATTAAAAATAAAAATAAAATCTAAGGATTTAATCACAAGAAAAAAGTATAAGAATAAAATTATAAGTTAAGATAAACTATAAGGAGTAAAATTTTAATTTAATCTATTTTTTAATAATGAAAATGTTCGCATATTTTTATAATTTTTCATAAAAAGTTGAAAATTTTCATTTAGCAATTTTTTCAATAGAATTGTGCACTACAAAGATTATAAAAAAAATGTATACAAAATTTTCATAGAAAAAATTAATGTCACAAAATTCTTTAAATAGGTACCAAAACAAAGCCTACATTTCAAAAGAAGGAATATAATAACACTAGAACAATAATACATGTGTGATAAACAATTTCGTTATAAAATATGAATATTATCTATTTATTGATTTATATAAACTATATTAAAGGCCTAAAAAAATTCAGGTGTAATAAATATTTGTAATGATTATAAAATAATTTAAAAGTATATTAATAATGTAAATATCAAAGAATAATAATCATATTTATTCACTATTTCATAATGTACTCAAATTATCAAAGAAAATATAATTTAACAAAATAGAAGAAATATTTTAACTAAAAACTTGATCAAAAAATTAAAATTGAAATTGAAAATTTTATATTAGACATCGAGATAATTGTTGGAATTTAATTTTTAGATATTATTTAAGATTTGATTTTTTTTTGTTTATGCTACAGAATTTCAAAAATTCATATAAATAACAGTAAAATTTTAATAAAAAATAAAATTTGAATTGAAAACTTATGATTAATTTAGACTTAATTTTTTACTTTAAATTTTACCAATAAATTCTCAAAAAATATAAAAAAATAAATAGTAAAATCCAAATAAAAAATAAAACATAAATTATAAAATTTAATGCTGAGATAATTGTTATAACTTGAATTTGAAAAATTAATTAAGATTTAATATATTAATTTTTATCTCCTAATTTTAAAAAAATATAAATGTAAATAAAAAATTAAATTTATTATTATATAACATGATTTGACCAAAAATAAAGATAAGAGAATAAACATGATCAAAATAAAAGAACTTTCAAATGACTTCTTTCATAGTATAGCAGCGGTCTAGAATTGAGAATTGGATCCTTGATTTGATTGGAACCAATTAAGGCTTTTTGACTTGCATGTTCTGTTTGGAGGAAAATTTTTTGTGAATGGGATTGGAGTGAAACTATTTTTGTGTGGGTGGTGTGATTTTTAAGGTGACGTTGGTGTGAGTAACACGGAGGCTAAAGATATTGATTGTGACAACGTTATCAGGTCAAAAACGTTGATCTTGATAATGCTATCAGGCTTATTAATTTTTTTTTTTAATTTTGTGGCAATGTTGATCTAAAACGTTGCCTTTTTCATTTTTTTTTTACCTGTGAGGCTTGCCTTTTTTTTTGTTTTTTTAATTTTGTGGCAATGTTAACCTTGGCAACATTTTCGTTGCCTTTTTCATTTTTTTTTTACCTGTGAATCCTGCCATTTTTTTTAATTTTGTGGCAACATTAGTTTTGACAATGTTTTATTACCTCTTCCATTTTTTTTTTACCTATAATGCCTGTCAATTTCTATTTTTTTTTTAATTTTGACCTTTTAGGCTGCCTTGGCAACATTTTCTTTCTCTTAAATCTTTTTCATGATTTTTTTTTCAATGATTAGTACTGTGTAATAGTAACCTATAGGTTACTGTTGTGCAATGGCTCATGTATCTAAATACTTCATTTCTATTCCATTCTTGCATCTTATTCTTCTATATTTCCTCCATTTTCTTCTTCTGCATTTGCTTGAATTAAAATTGAAGTTTGTTCCTTCTTCATTTTATGTTTTAACAAAATTTTGAGGTAAGTTTTTATACTCTTATTTATCATTATTTATTTTATAAGAATCCGTTAAATCTATTTATTTGTAGTTAAGTTTCATTTTATATGATTACTGAAATGTTAATTTCAATAATTATTATACATTACTTTGTATAGATTTTTTTGTATAAGAAATGAATTACCTATCTTACTTGAGTAATGAATAATCTTTACATTGAAAATTATTATATTAGCTATTGATATTTATGAAAAAATTAATTTTCTAAGGTGTAATTTGTAATTAACTTGTATTTACGCTAAATTTATAGCATTTAAATTTCTTATTCATGGCAAAATTTTATGTATACAATATGTGTCATGATTTTTTTTCATATGAAAGTTATGTTATTTATTCTGTTTTAAGTAGTTAGTAAGGCTTACATTAATATTTGTTTGATTAAAATTAGATTTTTGATGAAGTAAAGAATAGAAATCTTAATTGTAAATAATGTAAAAAATTAAATGGATTACTTATTTTATTTTGTAACATGTGATATGATTGAAGTTATTGTTTTGGTGTTCAAAATTTGTTATATTAAGTTGTAATTGTAATTAATTATTTACTGTTATTTTTAATTTGATTTAATAAAATAATTATAAATACATATTTATAACATTATTTTTCTTGATAGTCGTAGCAAGATTATTATTTTTAGAATATTGGATAGACACGTTCAGATTTTAAATCCTGACTTGAGAGATCGCTTGTTGCTTCAATTACAACACCAGTATATTTCAGAAGTAATATGGCAAGGGGATAAGGTTAATAATACTAATAAAAGTTAATCATTTAAAAAAATTATTCAATTTCTCTATTATTTTCAAGACCTTACTCCTAATTTTTTTCATATGTAGATCGATCAGGTGCTCCACATTAGAGACATAGGTCATGTTCCACCCCCTGACCTTTGAATGAATCCCTATCTTCGTTTCATAGGATCCTATGGTGTTTCCAAAATCAGACACATAAATATTAATTGGCCCCTCATCAGTGCACTTGTTAAGAGATAGCGACCAGAAACATATACGTTCCACACATAATTGGGCGAAATGACAATGACATTGCAAGATGTAGAAGTCCAATTTGGACTCTCTGTGGATGGTGCAGTGGTGATTGGCCCAAATCAATTGTCGTGGTATGCAGTGTGTGAGATATTGTTAGGAGATGTTTCACCAAATGAGCGCTGATTCATTAATGGTCAAAAGCTTAGCCTAACACAGTTACAATAATGATTTAATGCTCTCCCAAATAATGCCAATGAGGATACTGTGCAGCAATATATGTGCGCCTACATATAGAGACTGTTAGATGCAATATTATGTCAGCATCAGAGCCATTGCACTACAACAATGACTACATGTGATGGTATAGAAGGGTTACAAGATACTGGATTGCACCAAGTGGTGCAATAAAGGATTTACTGGTATGATTTGCTATATTTAAATCAGTTGTATAGAGTGAATGAGATATACCAATTAGTAACTTCCTTCTTTTACTTGTATGACAGGTTGACCTGGGAATGGAGTTCCAACATATGGCTCTTGTCGATCTTAAGAGTAAATCATGGCCTAGGGCTGGACAAATCGGCATTGACTTAGTAGATATTACAGATGAGCACCATAGATTCAAAGCCCATCGTCCTTACATCCTGGCCCCATCGTCTCATGTTCAAAAGCCAATAGTTCATTTCAATCCAATTGCTAGAGGTAGGTGCGCCCATAGAAGATGATGGTGAAATGAGGAGCATGCAAATAATGCGATACCTTTACACACTATAGTTACTCGAGCGCATGATAAGGCAAGCATTTTATACATAACACATGCTTCTTCTTCATTATGACATATGTATGGAGGGGAATATGAATTTGGTCTGACATCATATGGTGAGGCAGGCTCATCATACATTCCATAACTCCTCAATCCATTACCTTATGTGTATGGTGGAGAGCTCTTCCATAGGTTTCCACAACCACCTTTGTTTTCACCCCTAAGAGAAGGTGGGGTGTCACGCCCCAATTCTCGACATGTGACTAGCGTAGAAGATTACTGTTAGAAAACCTTCTACAAGCCTAACCATGCAAGATGACATGTTAAGACATATAATCATAATAACAAATAAATATAAACATATCCTTTCTATTGAAAATTCGGTAGAATTTTCTCTATTTATAGGATATCCAGGCGTGAGGCCTACATAACAACCAAAGGCTACACACCCTATACACAACCTGCACAACAGTTCAACATCACAACAACCTAGATGTTAGCCTAGCCAGTTAGACTATCTTTTATTTTGATGATGAAAATAATTTTGATCATATCATATTATATTTATGAGCTTTAATTATTTGTTGAGTATGTG
>JANHAO010003545.1:0-25916 GCA_026873985.1 Saraca asoca
ATTTCTTGATTGTCCGAGTTGTTTGATTGATTCCGTTGAGAAATTAATATTTTATACTTAAGCAACCGTTGCTTGTATAAGCAACGCAAATTACACGTGAATGCCAACTGAAAATGCTCCAATCGTGATACTCTTACTGGCTCAGTTCTTAAGTTTAAGTACGAGCAAAGCAACTCCCGTTGGAGATGCTCTTACATTGTCATTGTCCTTCGTTCTTTCAACCAAAATCATCCAATTTTGTCCTCTTACCATAGCCTGGACAAATAGGGCATTAACATACATGAGAATTCAGAATGTGAAGAGCAGGCCGCAGCTTGCTTCTGCTTTGGGAGCTTTTAGTGATATGCTTTATGTCAGCATCCCGGGTTTCATGGGCAGCAAGAGAATCAATAGCTATAAACTACTTCAACTATGGCTACAATGTGATTTGCCATACTCAAATGAACATAAAGGAACTCTATTAGGCAAATATGATAAGAGAATATCCAGTTCAACACTACCGATGGTCCACCTTAATTTTTGCAATGCATACAAAAATCTCCTAGTTCATACACATGAATTTGCCTTATCGTTTCCAAAAACCAACTACTTAAATTCAGAAGTTTTATTCTCTGTAGCGGATGAACCTTGTGCACCATATTATCCACCTCAGAAGATATCTCAGATATTTACATTTTTGTATCATCAAATTGTCAGCAACTCCTGAAAGACAACCAGAAGGAATTACTGTTGAACCCTAAAAATTATATAAGATTCGGCAGATCTCACAGAAATCCTATCTCGCATATGCTTGTAACAGGTATCAATTTAATGAAAATAGACAATACCTTCTCTTTCTGTTTGAAGATGGTGTCAATCTTCTTCATGTAGTCATCTGTCAGTTTCTACATTGAGACAATGGCAATAACAATAAGAACAAAGTAGAAGGCAAGTTTCATTTACTCATTTTGGTTTTAATATTGATAATTACAAGCACGGCACATAAATTCATGATTTACCCAAAAAAAATCATATGAGAAAATGGGCGTGACTTTGCTAAAAGGGAACATATACAATAACAGAAAATCCCAGAAAAGTTGTATGTAATCCAAGAATATTACAAAAAAACTATTGATGCTAGATTGTGTAAGATACAACACTAAAATGAACAAAAAAATGCCTTGTAAATATATCACTCATGTCTGGTGCTATGTAATTTCTATTGAACCCGTGTTTTTTATTTTTCCCTTCATTTTCTCGCATTGTGGGGAGGGGGGATTAGCCGGGAGTGAGGGGATATTACAAGAACGGAACAACATTAAATGTAAAATCCCAGGAGCTCCAATATAGTTAAGATGCTTACTACTATATCCTAACAAGAACATCCTCTAGCCTTAATTAAATATCTCCAGACCTCAGTTACCTTCGTTAGTCCATACTCCATACAAAGCTTTTTTACTAAATGGCCATTCGGTGTATTGTGCTTTTTCCTTAATAAGGAGCAGTTTCTATATCCTCAAATTGAATCCTCTCCATTTGTTTAAATGGACCAAAAGTCTCATAGAAATGAATATGGAATTAAGCAGAATGATTGATTTACCTGCAAATCACTTGACAGGTCCTTCACATTATCTTCTGAGAGCTTTTTCTCCTGCAACAAAATTTTCAACAAATGACTAACAAAACATTACACTGAAAAAGAGGAAGGAATTAATAACAGACAAGAAGGGTTGGAAACTCAAATGTTCAAACCTTTTCAAGTTTTTCATAAGCTTTCAACGCATCTCTTCTTATATTTCTAATAGCCACCTAATAAAAAAGATCAAGCACAATTTTCAACATCAAATTATAAATGTAATCCATTCAGCCAAACATTTTTTCAAAGCAGCACACAATATATATCAGCAACTATTATGTACTTAGCATACAAAGCTAAATTACCACAACCAAACAAGGAGCACCCTTCATAGAAGTTCTTTGATGATTTCTTACCACTCAAACTTCTAAATTTCCATCCACTAATGAGTTTTGGGAAGGGCCAACAGGATAGGAAAACAAATATTTCACATTTTTAATTTTTAATTCAAAACTTGGCTTACATTTGTTTGCTCAGAAACATAAAAAAGAAAAAAGAAAAATGCATACCCCCAAATCTCAAAACTTCAATAGATTTCATGAACATTACCTTCCCTTCTTCAGCTTGTTTTGCAGCTATTTTTGAAAGTTCCTGAAGTTAACAGAAAAGAATATTCAGATTAAGATCACAAAGTCATTCAGGCCTTCATAAGATACTTTGGGATTTATGTACAAAAAGCCATTGCAAGTGACATTTATTGAACCACATAAAGAGGCCAAACGATTCTATCAGAATTGACACAGAAATATTAAGTAAACTTTTTCAGTGAGAACTTTCTTCCCTCTTGGCTAGGTCGGATGTAGTAACATGACATTTGTAGGTCATTAAAGAGAAAAACGAATCAATCTGGAAATACTTTGGTCACTGTAAGATATAAATGTTATTCACAGAGGACTGTTGCGCTAAAAAATGAACTTAGATGCTACAGAGTCAAGGGGACAGAGAAAGACCTTCCTCCTTTCAGATGTCAACTGAGGGACACTCAATCGTATCACTTCTCCATCATTATTAGGAGTCATGCCAAGATCAGAGCTGACTATGGCTTTTTCTATAGCCTTCAAGCTGACAAGCATGATAAAAAGAATATTGACCAAATATCAACAAGACTTGATATAAATGTAGATAGTTAAGCACACTTTCAACCACAATTAATCCCTCAAGTAGACTGTATGAATTATAATTATTTTCTCAATTGAAGATTAATCATATATAACTTCTAGTTTATCATATATAACATACCTTGATTTGTCATACGGCTGTACCAAAAGAGAACTGGCATCAGGTGTGCTAATTTGAGCGATGCTCTTCAAGCTAACTGGAGTTCCATAATATTCCACCTATAAACACATTGTGAATTAGCTCATCCACAGGACAACTTGAAAAACAAAAACCATTACCTCAATTTTGTCAAGGACAGCAGGGTTGGCCCTTCCAGTCCTTAACGAATTGAAATTTGACCGAAGAGTATTAATAGTCTTTTCCATCCTATTTTTCTGAGGAATGCCAACAAAGTTAAATAGAAAGACAGAATAAAATTTAAAAGGAAAAAATAATCATAGACACTGTCATTGTTCATCCCCTAGTAAGTATTATCATTTTTCAATAAAGAAATCATGGACAATTGTACTCATATATGGTGAAATCAATTTTCACCAAACACAACTTACAACATCTTTCTCAATAGAGGCTTTCTCAGCTTCTATGTCTTCAATAGTTGCGGCCCTCACAAGTCCTGTTCTGAATATTCTAGGAATACATTAGCTCAATACTATAGAGAATATCCTTGAGAATATAATTGAACAGTGAAACTACACACTACCGAGTGGCCATGTCAACGAACTCACCTCCTTTGAAACAGCCGCCTGGAAACGACGGGTCTGCAATATAATCCATTGGCGCCATACTTTAGCGTCACATAGCTTGCGGCCGAGCTCCATAAATACACATTAACAATGTTTCCGAAGAATTTGACAGAATTGGAGCTTCCATGAAAGGACTCTGCAGAGAATTGAAGAAAAGAAGTCATCCTGCAGTTTAAAAAGATACCAAATGAGCTAAAACATGAATACGCACCGCGAATGGAAACGAGGGTTTTAGGAGGGTTTTGGTGCAGTTGGAAGATGGAACGAACAGGGGCAGTTGCCATGAAAGCTTGGACGATTGACCCGCAGAGGTGATACTGAGCTTACAAGGCACAGTGGGCGCGATTTGGGAAGCGAAAACGCAGCTTGGCCTTTGGACTGTGAAAGGTAGCAGGAGGGAGAGCGTTTGTGGATAAGAATTTTCTCGTCTTACCAAAAGGGATTGTTTGGCTACACCCACTACTATAGCAAACATGCTTAACATGTATATAGAATAAGTAGGCTACTATTTTTTGCATATTGTATCAAGAGTAGCTGATTGTATTAATGGTTACTTAAATTAATTGATAGTTGATTATATTAATAATTAATTTATAACTAATTATATCAGTTAATTTGATTAATTGATAGCATTAGTTGTGTTGATTATATTAGTTGATTTAATCGACTAATAACAATAATTATTTGTATAAAGATGTTTGTAAGATCAAGTGTATATTATTAGTTATTTAAATGTAAAATAATATATAAAGATATAGGTATATTTTTTAATTTATTTGATTATTATTTTATTTTAATAATATTTTGAATTTTAAAATATTTTTTTTTTAAAAGATCATTGTAATTTATTATTCATTAATTTTTTATTTTAAAAAATAAACAATTATAATTTATTATACTTATTAGATTTTTTTAAAAAAATAAATAGTTATAATTTATTATAAATTTTTTATTAAAATATATAATTTTAGAAAAATAAATTTATTATTGGTATTAATTATTATTATTGTCACTATTCATATTGTTATTTTTTACAAGTTGATGGTAGGAGAAAATGAATAAAAAATCAAATAATATATTCAATACATATGAATCAATTAAGAAATAATTTAACATAAAATATATTTCATGCATATTTCTTATAAGGATTTTTCTATGTATTAAAGGTAAGATGTCAAAAATTGAATTGATCAGGGGTAATATGTCTTTTTATATCCTAAATGTTAAACAGTTAATTGAAAATGATGGGTTCCTTCACTTTTTGAAATTAACTTTTTAAATATTAAAAAGTTGATTTAAATAATCATTTATCAAGCATCAAAATAATTAATTGACTTAGTTAGACAACTAAAATCCTTCAAATAAGTTAAAAACTATTTATTAAATACCCTCAAAATGTATAACTAAAAGAGTAACAAGATATGAAGGAATTGATAGAGTATGGAGATTTCTCTTACATAAACTTCATAACCTTTATTTATAAACTTATGTTCATATGTACAAGAATGTTAATGGGATGAACTTACATAAACATTGGGAAATGAAATTAAGAGGAAAGATGAATTGTAGGTACGAGGAAATATGAAGAGACTTGGGAGTTGTTGGCATTTGGCATGAGAATTTAGTTAACCTAAGTTCAAAATTTTAAACTGCAAACTAATAGTATGAAAAAAGAGAAAGAGAGGAAGAATAAAGAGACATTAGAAGTTTTTAACATGGTTTAGCTTAGTATAATATCTACGTCCATGGTTATTGTATTTTCTCTATCTATTTTAGTAGAGTTTTTGTATCTGTTGGATGTATGTTTTCTTCTCTATCTTTTTAGAGCATCTCTTCTTAGCCGGTCCTCTCTTATACAATGATTTCAACCCCTATTTATAGTTATTAGGGTGTACAATCTTAATGTTGTGTAAAGAAGGAAAAGAATTCAGAATCGACTTCTATTTCACGAATTTCCATACGCAAGTTGATTTTTGCAAGTTAGCACCCGTAAGTTGATTCATGCAAGTCGGTCCCTCCCCGGGTTTAATCACAGTGAGTATGTTTCGACCTGTGGGCTAGATCTCGTCCTCAATGATCCAAGGTTACTGCCTTGACCTTTATTGTCCAACGATCTAAGTTCGCATTTGGCGACTTGATGCCTTGTTTCAGCAACCTTAATCTTGGTTGAGTTGGGCCTTTATCAGCTAGATCTGTTCATTGAGCTTTTACCAGCCCATTTGTTTAGTTTCAAAAATTCTCATAACATTAGTGCTTCCATATCTCAATATGATCTGCAGACTAAGAGTTGTAGTTCATTAGTAAAAGCTGGCGATTGTGATAAGCCATATCATCATTTAGATTTCTATTGCATCGTTTTGTTTGCTCGTACCATCATTACCACATTAAATGTGTGCATTTTCCTATAGCCATTAGTGTGGAAATGACTGAGCTTTGTTATTCGCTGGACCGTCGGAATGAGGGCAATTGATCAGTTTCTAAATCAAATGGTAAGGCTATCCGAGCTATATAAGGTGAGGAAACTCTTTTTCCCCTTTACTTTTGAAAACTGACATTCTGCCTCTTGCTTGTTTCTTAAGTTTCACAAACAGTCACCATCGTTCCTATTTCCTTGTTTCATTAAGTTTTCCATCAATCATTCTGAATTCAGATTGCCGGAGACCAGCCTTGTGCATCATTTTTTTTCTCATGACTCGTTTTTTTCCTTTGATACAATTAGTTTTCTTAGACTCTAAGATTCTGCTTTTCATGAATGCTTTACTCTAATTGGTTTCTGGTATTCTGTTGCTTAGTTCGGCAGTGTGTGTTCATTGGTTGTTAGAAATTTTGCTTATTGGTTTTAGGGTTGTAGACTATAGGATTTAGCCTTCTGTTTCTCAGGGTTTAGTGACCTGATGGGTTTGTTAGTTGAGCTCCCCATGTTTTCAATGGTCTGGATTTTAGGTGTGATGATCTGAGACGTGTTTGGCTTGCTGCATAGGAAACTCTCTATTAGTCTTAGCTTTTAGGTATGGTCTGCTTACAGTGACCAGACTATTCCTTCTTCTTGTGTAGATGCTTACAGCTCACAAGCACTAAGGTCACCAGGTAAGGAGTGCTGATGAGTTTGATTCTCCAGTTCAACGTGAGAAGCTGGTGCTTGTCATAGATAAAGTGACCTTTGGGAGTTGTGAGATCATTAGAAGATTTGTTGCTTGTTCTGACCCCCAATGAGGGTTAGCAGGTCACTAGGATTCAGAGGTCTCTAGGTCGCATAGTACTCAATCATTACTTTTCGACCATCAAGCTGTTATACCCTAATAAATGAAAATAAGAAAAATAGGATAAAATATATTTTCCTTATGGACTAAAGTGAATATTCACCATTTCGTTAGGGCTAAAATGGAATTTTTCTTTTGTGCAGGAGGACTTCGTTGAAGTTTTCGTTAGGTTAATGGGGTCAGAGTGTAAAATTGCCATTTTACTTTATATTATAAACCCCTTTTTCCAGTCAGTCTCTCTCTCAACCGAGCTTCTCAAGACTCCTTGCATCTCTGGCGTTCTTCTTCCTTCTTCTCCGTCAGCGCTGCTCTTCTCTGGTGAGTTTTTGGCAACCTTCCGATGTCTTTACTTTTTTCGGCATTATTTTTGAAGCTTTCTGGAACAAGTCCTTCTCCTCGAGTGTATAGCTTCTTTGGCCTAAAGTTTCTACTGGCTATTGCTGTTGTGCTCGGTTGATTGGCTTCCCTTCACTTAGCAAGCTTTGTGTCATTTGATCACCTCTTCGGTAGCTCTTTTCTTTTCTTGGATCAACCTCGATAGTGGCAGCAGCTTCTTGCCTTATTGTTTTTGCACTATTCGGTCGGTCCTTCCCTTAGCTGGCTAATGAAGTTTCCACCGACGGTGACCTTGCCACTGACACTTTGAAGGGTAGTGAGTAATTTTAAAATAAAAGATTTATTTTATAACAATCTTATATCTAGATTCCAAGATAGTTACTTGAGACCCTAGTATGAAATTGTTGATGAAAGATGGAATTTCTATTGTTGTGTTGCTTCCAAAATATTGCAATAGAATTATTGGGTTCATCAACATCCAAATTTTGGAAGTTTCAGCTAATTTTCAATTAGGCTATTCTAAAGAGTGTTTGAGGTAAGTGAGCATTTCTCTTCACTTGAGAATCCCATGTAAATAGATAATATAACTTTATTATATGAAATATTATAAATTCTGTATAAATAATAAGATTTCTATATGTATTAAAATGATTTTTAAAGTACATCTATATGCTGTGTGTATACTTGAATTGCCTTGCTGTGTTGAAATTCTGTGTTTTCATCATGTTTTATAACATTGAAATTGATGATGTTTCTTTTTTGTATAGTGAACGAACATGAAAACACATTTACAGATTTTTGTGTGTTTGATAAATGCTACTTACCTGTTTCAAAATCTTTATGATATATGATGTGAATTGAATATAAATGTCATACTGGATCCATTGAAAAATTGGGTGATAACCCTTAAGTGCACTTGGGAATATGTAAATTTCCCGGGTAGGAGTGGATAAGAATGGATATGTATGGAGATGTTTAGATTGTTCATAAGTACCCGGTAGATGTGTCAAGTGGCTTATGACAATGATTACGTTATGTTATGTTGGTTACCTCTCGTAATTGTTCATTGGGAATCCAGTAGTATGTTTTACTATATCGGGTTTTAATGAAAATTTTAGAAAGTTACTACTTTCTCTCTTGGTTATTATTATGATGTCAAATATCATGTTTTTCATTAAATAACTTTCTTGTTGAATTAAAGTTTTAAAATGTGTAATGAGATTATAGTTGTAGAACGGGTAAGCACATTTACATGATTATATTCATAAATTATATTTATATATATGCCTTTGAATATGGTTTCAAAATGGGGATTTTGGGTGATCATAGGATTGTTTACTCACTGAGTTTCAATGAAACTTACTTCTCTCTTTTCCTATTTTTTAGAACCTCAGGATTCTCCCTTCGTCCCTCCATCTCATCCAGATTTAGGTTCTGTTCCTTAAGTGAGTAGATCACTTTTGCGGAGCTTACAGGTAGACATATGATGGAGCTGATGGTAGTTGATAGGATGCATTGTATATATATATGTTGTCTGGCTGCACAATAGGATAGGAATGGTTTAGCCTGGGCCACTATTTTATTTATGTTTTGTGTTATACAGGATACACTGGGTATGTAGCCCGTTCTGTGTGCATGTAGGCCTTGTGCCCAGATGTAGGAAAAACAGGAAAAATTCTGCTAAATTTTCGGTAAAATTATTTGTAAATATTAAACATGCATTTAATAAATTATGAATATTTGATACATTTTGCATTGTTAGGCTTGTATGAGGTTTCCTAACGACAACCTCTTACGCCGGTCACATTCCATAGGTTGGGGCATGACACAAGCTTGATGAGCTTAGGAGCGTAGCAGAAACATATTATTTTCCTAAGGGCTATCGTATTATGGCTCATTCTCTTGATGACCATGTAGCTTATCCTCCTTTAGGATTTGTTACTGTTAGCACCCATCACCTTAATGCTGGGCTTAGGTTCCTGGTTCATCCTTATATTGTTAACTTATTTAATAAATTGAAGCTTTGCCCATTCCAGCTCACCCCAAACTCTTATTCTTAACTCACCTCCCTTGTACTTGTCTACCTTAGGAATAATCTCCCCCCGCCTTCGGCAAGGATTCTTTGTTGTCTTTAGAGCATTAAGGGCATGGGTTAGCAAGATGGGATTTACTATCTCTCAGCTCAACAGATCAAGCCTATCTCTACATCATCTTTGTAATTTTGGTTTCATCCTTACCCTTGATAAGCGAGCTGAAGACATGCAAGCTTGTATAAATTCATATACTTATTTCATTCTTGGTTTGACATTCTGTTTTATTTTGTAGACGAAGCTGGTAAGGGGAAACCAACATTAGGGGCTAAGGAGCTTGAGGTGCTGAGCCAATTTGCTGTAGTGGATGACCTAAAAAATGACCTTAAATTTGATAAGGATCTCCTGTGTTCCCATAAGCTTGATTTGACTTTAAACATTGAGCTTACCAGAGACATTGGAGCTCGCCAAATTAGGGAGGTTGGCCCAGCAAACTTCTAAGAGTACAAAGACATGGTAAGGTTGAACCTTTGCATGCCACCAACCCTTACTTGGTCTGTCGACCCCACTGCTGTCGCGACCTCATCAGCTCTTGCTGTTACTATAGCCCCTACTACTATAAGTCAATCTTCTCTGGCTATAGTAGTAGCGACCTTGCAAGTGCTAGCTCCCACCTCGCAACTTAAGGTAGTCGAGCCGGTCGAGGTCTCGTCCCTATCCAAGCCCTCTACCAAGAATCAAAGAGTAGGCAAGGGGAAGGAGGTTGTTATCACTATTGAACAAGTGGCACTTGAGGTCGAGACCGAAGGGCGACTTGATGGCCATGGCCTAAAGACAAGGGAGTACTTTGACTTCCTTCAGGAAAATTGGGATCTGATATTGGGGGCTCGTATCAAGGCATTGGAGTCGGAGATGTTCGGTAAGGGCTTGATGGGCTATATAGCTTGTCATGGTGTACTAGTAAGTTAAATCCTTTAACCTTAGTGCTTTTGCCTTTTTGTTAGCTAATTCATCTGTTTATTTTCTCAGAGTACGCTGGGAGCAATAAAGCTGAGGAGCAAGCTCTAAGCTTGGGGGAGAACAAGAAGAAACTTGAGGGCAATCTAGCCACCGCAACCATTGAGGTGTTAGAGTTGAGGAACAAAATACAAATACTTAAGACTTAGCTGAGAGACATCGAGGTTGCTAAGAAGGAAGTTAAGGAAGCTTTGTCTCATGAGGTAGCAAACCACGAAGCTATTACGTCCAGTCTTACCTTAAATCTTAACAAAGCAATTGACGAGCTATCAAAAGTAAAGGCCGAGCTGGATGTGATGGTGAAGGGAGCTGAGGTTGCTAAGAAGGAGAATGAGGCAGCCATAAACGAGCTTGCTCTGGCAAAAGAAGAGACTGCTCAAGCTAAGGAGGAGATTGTTGCTCTGGTTACAAAAGCGGAATAAGACATTACCATGGGCTTCTTGTAGACCTTGTGGTAAGAGCACCCAAAGATGGACTTCTCTTTTTTTGGCAGGGATGTTTGTGAAGCCATTAAGGGTTTTGAAGAGGCCGTGAAGATAGCTTCTCCTAATAAGGGTGCATAGTCTGTAGGTGGAGTTTCTCCTACTCAGAGTGTCATTTAAAGAGAAAACAGCTTGCAGGTTGTGGAAGCCATTGATGATCAAATGATAGATGACCTGCTTGCCCCATCTGTTGACCCTTCAGCCTATAAGAGCTCAGCTACTAAGGGCAGCTTTCTTCATAGGCCATGACTTTGTAATTTTGAGTTTCACTTGAACCTTTTCATGTAAATTTACCTTGTTGAAGAAGGCTTTAAATGAACTTTTTATAATATTCTTCCTTTAGTCATCTCTGTTTCCATAGTTGAAATGCTCAATAGGTTGCATATGATACCTTAGCTAGTAAATCATGATTTAACAAATATTAGTCAAGTTGAATACATAGTAGGTTGTAAATGATAACACATAAGTTAATATAAATGGACCTCAGCTATCAAACCATGACTTAATAAATTTATATGAAGATGAATGCCTAGTAGGTTGCATGGATGCACCTTAGCTAGCACGAGTCGAATGCCCAGGTAGGTTACACGGATGTACCTTAGCTAGCATGAGTCAAGTGCCTAGGTAGGTGGCACGAATGCGTCTCAACTAGCAAGAGTCGAGTGCTCAGGTAGGTTGCATGGATGTGCCTCAGCTAGCATGAGTGGAATGCTCAAGCAAGTCACATGGATGTGCCTCAGCTAGCATGCTATAACTTTGTCATTGTGAAGATGAATGTCCTGTAAGTCATGCCTCAGCTAACAATGTATTGCCAAGTAGGTAGCACTTCAGCTAGCAATGAATTGCCCAAGTAGGTTGTGCCTCAGCTTGCAATGAATTGTCCAGGTAGGTCGCACCTCAACTAGCAGACCATGACTTAATTTGGGTTAAAATCTAGATGAATGCCCAATAAGTCGCAAACGATGACTCCTAGGTTGACTTGAATGGGCTCCAGCTAGTAAACCATGGCTCTTTTATCCCTGAAAATAGCTCACTTCCCATATAATACTTTATTGAAAATCTATTCAGAAATTAATAAGCAAAGACATTAAGACATAAAAATTTAAGAAGAAATTTAGGTGCTTTTATTAACTTCTGAATAATATTATAGGATTAGAAGGGAAACTAAAACTCATTGATAATATGGGTGCAAATGTTCAGTATTCCAAGCTTGTGGGAATTCAGCTCCATCCATATTCACCAAGTGATAAACTTCGTTGCCTAAGTCTTTCTTGATGATGTATGAGCCTTCCCTGTTTGGACCTAGTGTCCCATCACTGGCCTTGTAAGCTCCAGGAAGAATGAGGCACAGTATGAGATCACTAATTTTATAGTTTCAAACTTGGACCTTCCTGTACCTGTTATTGGTAGGTTGCAATCCTGAGGTGAGCTATTTCTCTTGTCTCTTCTACGAAATCGAGGTTTGTAGTGAACAACTAGTTGTTATCTTCTGGATTGAATGTGGTTCTTCGTTGAGTAGCTACCTCAAGTTCTGCTAGGATTATGGCTTCAGATCCGTATACCATTGAGAAGGGAGTTTCTCTTGTGGTGCTGCAATCTATGGTTCTATAAGCCCAAAGCACTTTCTATAACTCGTCTACCCATGCTCCTTTTTTGGCCTCTAACCTTGTCTTCAAAATCTATTTGATGATCTTGTTAATAGCCTCGACTTGCCTGTTGGCTTAAGGATGGTTTACAGTTGAGAAGCTCTTTTCAATTTTAAGATCGTTGTAGAACTTGATGAACTGTTCATTATTAAACTAGGTTCCGTTTTCAGTCACAATCTACTAAGGGACTCCAAACCTGCAAATAATGTTAGTCCATACAAATTTTTCAACTTTTGAAGAAGAGATTTCTACTCATTCCTTCGTCTTTGTCCACTTGGTAAAATCATCCTCAACAAACACTTCATGCTTGCACTTCCCGTGACCTGTTGGGAGTAGAGGTGTAGGTAGTCGAGGCGGTCATGCTAGAAATCAAGCTCTGGAATTTCACCTGGCGATAGCACTAGTTCTGGCTGCTCCTTGGCCACTGATCAGTACTCTATCGATGACTTATGAAGCTTTTTCGAGCTTTTCAGCTCCACCACCGGCCATATCTTCAAAGACTTTATTAGAGGCTTTAGCACCAATGGATGTCCTGGCCTCCAACATTAAGAAGGGGCTCACATGACAGAGTTCAACGCTATCTTCATTGAAGGCTATACGATTTTCAGATCGACTCCCAACTGGTAACACATCCTATTACTGTTCTATGTAACCTTTTAGCTGGTCAACTGGAGAGTCTGAATTCTTAATGGTTCTTCCTCTAGCCATCATAGTTAAACGAAAAATCAACCAGAATGTAGGAAATCAATCAGAATGCGGTTTAGGCCCTCTTTCTAGTGCCAAAATGTTGACGTGTGAATTTAGTTAATCCAAGTTCAAAACCCTATACTGTAAATTGATAGTATGAAAAGAGAGAAAGAGACAGAGAGAAAAAGAGGAAGAACAGAGAAACACCAGAAGTTTTTAACGTAGTTCAGCCTAATGTAACGCCTACATCCACAGTTATTATATTTTCTCTGTCTATTTTGGCAGAGTTTTTGTATCTGTTGGATGTATGTTTTCTTCTCTATCTTTTTAGAGCATCTCTTCTCAGTCGGTCCTCTCCTCTACAATAATTTCAACCCTTATTTATAATTGTTGGAGTATACAATCTTAATGTTGTGTAAAAAGGGAAAATAATCTAGAATCAACTTCTGCTTCACAAATTTCCATGCACAAGTTGATTTCTGTAAGTTGGCACCTGCAAGTTAATTCATGCAAGTTGGTCCTTCCTCAGGTTTAACCATAGTGAGCGTGCTTCAACCTGCAGGCTAGACCTCGTCCTCAAAGATTCGAGGTTACTATCTTGACCCTTGCTGTTTAGCAATCTGAGTTCACATTTGGTAACTTGACGCCTTGCTTCAACGACCCCAATCTTGGTTGAACTGAGGCTTTATCAGTTGGACCTGTCCATTGGCCTTTTACCAGCCTATTTGTTTGGTTTCAAAAGTACCCACAATAGAAGTTGGATATGAACATCCAAAAAATTGGTCCATAAGACTCCCCCTTTGAATGTCCATTACATAAAGAACAAACTTGGTTAAACCTTGCTAGGAAAAACCTCATGGGAAAAACTTAGTGAAGGGAAAAAAATACATTATTCTTTATAATTCATAATGGGATAAAGGCCCCATTTAAAACTTTATCATAAAAACCTAATTGAACAGAACCTTGGTTAAGGAGAAAAGAGTACAATACATATCTACTCCCCCTCATGATAATATCACTTGAGATCTTTGAGCTAACACATTCTAATATTGTAAACTAACTTTTTAAACATTGCAATAGGAAGTGTATTGGTGAATAAATCTGTCAGTTTATCACTTATTCCTTGAAGATATCAAAATGTATGTTCCACTCTGATACCTTTTGGTTGAAGAAGAACTATATCTTGCTAATAGATTTACTAAAAAAGCTAAATCAAAACATGTATTATCAACAAAATATATAGTGCACCAATTGCACTAAGATATAGTACTTCATGACCAAAAAATTATTCGTTATTATTAAGAGGTCGAAATGAATATTTTTTAGTATCAAGTGATTAAACAACCATTACTTATGGATTTGATTTATCCATATAACAACATTTTAAGATCTTTCTTATATAATTTAATTGATGAACAAATATTCCTTTATTTAAATGTTTGATCTACAAGTCAAGATAAAACTTTTATCTTTCTAAGATCTTTCATTTCAAACTCATTTTTCAAATACTCTATTATCTTTAGAAACTTGTTATAGAGTTCTAATAATGTCTAAATCATTGTATACAACAATTATAATAAACTCATATTTAGATTTCTTTATAAAAATACAAGAGCATATATAATCATTTTTATATCCTTCTTTTAACAAATATTTACTAAAACAATTGTAGTACATTCGTCCAAATTATTTTAATCCATACAAAGATTTTTGTAATTTAATTAAATACATTTCTTAGGAGTTCAAATTATATGTTTTATGCATCTTAAGTCCTGCAAGGATTTTCATATATATATATATATATATATATCATTGTAATTTTTCACACATGTAATAATATGAAACTAAATCCATTATATGCATATTAAATTTTGATGTAATGCCGAAAAAATCGCATTTACCACATGCAAATATATATTTCTCATAACCAATTATAATCTTTGTAAAAATCTTTATGCTAGAAATCATGCTTTATACTTACAACTTTAATTTTCTCATTATCTTATATAATTATACATTTGTACCTTATTAGTTTCAAACCTTTTGGGTCTTTCATTGGTTTGACACCTGATGGATGTTTCTTCACTTTACAAGTGAATTTATATTTTGCATTTTTATCTATATTGCTTCTATTCTCTTTTCTTTTTAGCCAATAATAATATATTAGATCTTTTCTAAATTTGAATTCAAGATTTTCATTATTTTTCATAATATTGAGCATTATATTGTATGCAAAATGTTGTCAATAATGATTTCCCTCTAGGTTCCATTTTTTGCATTAGAGACATAATCAATTAAGATATCTTTATTTCTACAAATTTCATGTACCTCAACTTTTTCCAAAAATTTGTTTCTAATTATGTATCAAATTTCTTTAAAAGTATTTGATTTTTCAATAAAATCATTTTGTTCATTCGAATCAATAGTTTTGTTATGCTTCTGGCATCTTCTAAACTTATTTGCTCTATAATACGTGGATTGCCCAAGTAGGACATCTATCCGAATTAGAGCACTTATAACTGATATATAACATGTATTTTCTCTTTAAGTCAGTAATATAAGTGGTAATTGATTTTCTGTACTTTGTAAATTTATCATCTTTTAAACTTCAAGTTCATATTACTTTATGGGAAGATCTAGATGATTTTATTATTTCTACAACTATATATTTTCTCTTCCTAATATTGGGAATATAAAATTCATACCTAAACTCATATTGTTAACTTATCTTCAATATTATCTTTGTGTATAGAGGTGGACTAATAGAAAAATATATCGCAAATTCAAAATTCTTTATATATAAAAGTTTTGGCTCCAGCCAAAGCTAACTAGAAGGGGGAATTATAACTTATTAGTTTGATGCATATAAATGCGCTAAATGCAAAATAATATGTCTCATAAATTGAAATATGAATTCTTGGTCTCTTTAAACAATGATATAACTAATAATTTAAGACATTAGTTAAATTATTTTGTTAAATCATTCCATATATGAACATGCTTTAGGATGTTCAATAATATTATAATTGAAATATAGTAACTATTAAAAATTCACGATGCAAAATCATCAGCTTTTTCATGACATATTATATTAATTGAATATTATGAAAATTGTACTCTTAATCAAATTCTTTGAGCAAGCAATTTTGCAAACTCTAAGTTGTAAGTTGATAATTAACATATGTAATCAAGTATTATTTGCATAAGGTAAAATCATATATATATATATATATATATTTAGATGGTCCATATGATATAGAAAATATGAGATTTCACAACTTTAACCTGTGATAGCTTAATAAGTATTTTGCTTTGATAACAAGTAATCCACTATGTGAATCTAAATAATTTTTTGTATCAATATTGATATGGAATAAACTAACCAATCATGCCAAATAGATAAGTGGTCTTTTGATCTACTATGAATTTGTCTTAATTACATTTATATTGCATAATGCATGATGACTAATTCACAATATAAGAAATATTGTACACAATGTTAGAGAACACAAATTTCATAAAATTTCTCAATGTATGATAGGTTAGTGAGTAATTTTTTTTTTTTTATAATTTCTCTTCATCATTTTTCCATTTAAGGTGGTAAGATGTATTATTATAATAATTTTGATTGGAATAATTATTTGGGTCTTATTTAGAGTAGAATTCTTTATCTCCTATTATATTCACTATAGGGATTAGAAAAATAATTTAAATGCTACATATATGCTTTTAGCAATGAAATATCAAAATCTTTATTAACTATTACATTAACTTTATGTAATCAAAATTTTGAATAAATAAGACATTTGCTTTATAAAATTAAGTATCAAAATTATTCGTATGCTATCATATTCATTTCAGGGAATGAATTATAAACTTTAAAGAATAGTTTGGTTTTAATCAATGTCTTTATGTAGCCACAAATATAAACTAATAAAATATTTTAGATCTTTTCTTATTGGTATTTCAGAACTAATGAGATATGAAAGTAATTCAAAATATTTTGAAGTTTATTTTTCTTTAGTAATGTTATTTCAGGAGCATATTTGAAATATGAAATGAAATCCAATATATTCTTTTCCTAAAGATTAAAAAAAAGAATATTAAAAGAAGAATATATAATACCAAAAGTAATAAATATTCAATATTAATAATAAGAAGAAATAGAAGAATTCAAGTTAAATTTTCTCTTTTTTTAATTCAAGTCTTAGCTTGTTACTAAATCTTTGAAGAGCTTTTGAATTAAGAATCTCATATGTACCTGATTTCCTAATCTCTTGTATTATTCATGAAAATATTAAATCATAAATAAAAAAATTAATGAAATTTTAGTCAAGAATTTCAATAAACTAATATTCATAAAATTTGTAAACTTTGTAGAAAATATTAAATTGCAAATAAAAAATTAATCAAATTTTAGTTAAGAATTTTAATAAACTAAACAATCATAAATTTTGTAAACTATGTATTGATAATAAAAAAAAGGTATAAGATATTTATAATATAAATACTCATCTTTTCTTTTCTAATGCATCAAAGTATTTTTTTTTCTTAGGTAACATTATAAAGAGACAATATGGCTTTTAACAATTAGGCTCAATAAAATATTATAAAATAATTTTAGTTTTAATTAGGTATAGACAATATCATAAAAACTGATAACTTGAAAACATGCAATATAATAAGTCAAGAAATAGACATTATCAACCACTATAATAATGAACTATAGAATATGAAAAATTGAGGGATTGACTAAGGAAAACATAACCAAAAACATATCTATAGCTAACAAGCAAACAATCTATGTATCATCTGTTGTAACAATCTATGATCTATTTTGTACAACTATTCTTTTGCTTAATTTTTATTTTCTCAATTTTTTTTCATTTTTCTTTGATGTTATGCTTTGATTTTTAAATCACAATTAAATGCTTAAATTTATGTCTTCTAACAATAAAAATAAATCACATAACATGTAATAACTAATGAAAACATGCCATTGAAATTAAAGAATATTATGAAGATTAATTTAAAATGTTAAGAAATAAGTAGGTGACATAATAATATTACAATAAGATAAAGCAAAAGATGATAAATGATATTAAAAATAACAGTATATGCTAAGGGCTGGTTTCCGAGTGATCTTACAGAAAAGAATTATAATTTTAATTATTTTAATCATTAAACTTATAAGATGCATTTTCTTAATTAGAAATAATCAAATATATCAAAAATAACATATTCATCAAATAAAAAAAAACTTTAGAACATAAATTTTCTCAAATTCAAAGAGTATAAAAACATAATATTTTTACAAAAAATCAAAATTAATAATAATTTTAAGATTTTGGATATATAGCAAGTATTTATGAGTCATAAGTCTCACGACCACTTTTTATTTTATGCTATGAATCATGGGAATAATTATAAACATAGCTTTTAATTGTTCAAGTATATATACAAAAAGTAATTTTTTCAAAAGCTCTACAATGAAAAAGAGTATGAATTTTAAAAAGAACGAATGCCAACGCACTTCATATCAATCATCCATTAGATGTAAAGATATCATATCATCACCACAAAAATAATAATTATGATTATAAATTGTATGTGAAAAAGTAATCATCATACCAAAAATTATTATCTAAGCAATGACTTATAACAAAGAAGTGAATAAGCTTTTAAGTTTCAATTCTAAATTATTTATTTTTAGCTTAAAATTTTTTTGAAGGACTTACTGGTATAATAAACCAAGGTTATGATAGATGCCGACGAGAATATAACCATCATTGTTGTCACATCGCATGGAGGCAAATGAGAGGTTACTTCTAACTGGTATTGCTACACTATGAATCGAAGCTCTAGCTTTAACAAGTCCTCTTTCAAACATTTTTTTCTCACCATAAATCAAATACCCAAATAGTAAAGACTCGTGCATGGAGTCAGAGGATTTTTCTTATTTTATTCTCTTATATAACATAAACTTCATAATCTCTATTTATAAGTTTATATTCATATGTATAAGAATCTCAAGGGAATGAACTTACATGAATACAAGGAGATGAATTTAAAGGGAGAAACGAATTGTACACATGAGCAAATATAAAGAGACTTGGGAGTTGTATATGGACATCCATAAAAATGTTTTAGAGCAAGTTAAATATTTTTATTGGATAAGTTTCCCATGAATTATCAAAATAACTACCAAGCATAAAATGCATGATAAATAATTAGAGAAAAGTGTTATGACATTATATAAAATGGAAGCTTGCTATTCATTCAAAGTTGTTTGATTTAAACCAAAGTTAGTTCTATAATTTTTTAAAAAAATAATAGGAGAATCTATTATAATCCTTAAGATATATGAGGATTTGAATATTAGTAGAATTAGTGGATTATCCGTGTTTGACATGGGATAATATAATATATTAAGTTAAATATAATTATTTCATTAATATAAAATTTAACATAACATAAAAAATTTGATCAAATAATTATGATCAATATAATTAAATTTAACATCCATTTTAGTATGATATAAAATATTGTTTGTGAATATCATTAATACTATCCATAAGATAATTTTACTTTTTAATCCCCACTTTTATATAGGATTATCTCTTTTTAATGTGATTATTTATTAAGGCTATCTTATTTTATTTTATCATTATGTGAAAGATTTTTGTAAACAAAAATAGGGTTGCACGTACACATCTTGATAGTTCTAAATCATATATTTTGCTTTAGCAAAGAAAGAGAATAAAGAATGATATATTTTTTCCTTTATGATGTTTTAATTTCTCTTCTTAATGCAACTTTTATAACATTATTTTATAGGTTATGTTGATAGTCGAATTCGGTTAACTCAAGTTCAGGACCCCAAACTGTAGATTGAACGTAAGAGGGAGAGAGAGAGAAGAAGAAGAAGAAGAACAAGGAGATATCAGAAGTTTTTAACGTGATTCAGCTAAAGTCAGTTTGACATGTACATCTACGACTTTTATTACTCGTTGCTAATGTATCATGTATAATGATTTCATCCCTTTTCTATGATAGTTGGGGGGTTATAATTTGAATGTAAATTTATAACGATAAGTATTATGACTTGATTAGGATTACATAATAGATAAGGGTTGATGGTTATAATAGACTCCCATTAGAGTAGGAAACTGAATGAATTTTCATAAATTGTCGGTTATGGATGTGTGCTCTGATCTGTGAGCTGAGCCTTATTCTCAATGACCTGAGGTGGCTACTTTGACCTGTGTTTGACCTGGGACCTTAGCTCATGTTTAGTATCCTGATGTCTTAGTCCAACGACCTTAATCCTAGGTGAGCTGGGCCTTTATTAGCTGAGTCTGTCCATTGAGCTTTTATCAATCCATTTATGCAATTTAAAAAATACCCACAATATTAGCCCCTCGCTCTCAGTGCGATTTGTGGATTGAGAGCTATAGTTCACTGGTAAAAGTCATCAACTGTGATTTGTTATGCCATCATTTGGGATATTGTCCTATTGTTTTGTCTGTGCCTACCCATGCCATCATTTTCGCATTTAATGCGTGCATTTTTTCATGGCCATCAGTGCCTCATCAGCAGAGCCTCACTTTTCACTAGGCTGTTAGATTAAAAGCAGTTGATTAGTCTTCTGATCTAATGGTGAGGCTGATTGAGTTATATGTGGTGAGGAAAACCTTTCTTTCCCTTTCATTTGTTACTTTTGAAAACCTGCACTTCAATTTCTTGCTTGCTTTTCAAGCTCTTATCCAGTCACTACCATTCTTCATCCCTCCTACTTCACTAAGTTTGTAACAGTAACCTTTTGGTTTGGTTTGCTGGAGATTGATCGTGCTCGTCATACTCTCTTCTGGATTCATCTCATTCCATTGATTTAGTAAGTCTTTTGAATACAATCTTGATTCTAAGCTTCTACTTTTTGTGAATGTTTTACTTTCTGGGTTTCTGATATCCAGTGGGTTGGTTCGATAATGTGCACTCATTAGTCGTTAGGAAATTTTTTCCTACTGATCAGTTCTGAAATGTGTTTATTACATGCTTGTCATTGTTTATGGAACTAGCATTTGTTTGATAAAATGTCTGTAGGTCTTGAGGTCATAGATTATCAAGTTTAGCCCTTTTTCTATCTTCTTGGTTTTAGTGTCTTGATAGGTTCATTAGTCAAGTCCCCTCTGCTTCCAATGGTCTAGGTTTTAGATGATATGTGGTGTGTATGGCCTACTACATAGGGTATTCCCTATTAGCTTCAGCCTTTAGGTATGGTCTACTTTCAGTGACCTGATCATTCCTTCTTCTATTGTAGATGGTAGGTCATAGACGCTAAGGTCACCAGATAGGAAGCACTAAAGATTTTGAAGTAGGGAATTGATGCATTTTATAGATGATGTGACCTTAGGGAGTAATGAGGTTGCTGAGAGGTTCGAAGCTCGTCTTGACCTTAGTGAGGGCCAGTAGATTGCTGAGAGTCTGAGGTCCCCAGACCGCTCGATGTTCAAGCACCACCCTTTGATCATTAAACTTGATGAGCTCGGGGATATAGTTGAAGCATTCCATCTTCCCAAGGGCTGCCACATTATGGCACCCTCCCTTGTTGATCACACAACTCATCCTCCTCCAAGATTCGTTGCTATTAGTACCCACCATCTCGCTGCTAGGCTTAGGTTCCTGGTCCATCCTTATCTTGTAGATTTGTTGAATAAATTGAAACTCCCCATTTTCAGCTCACACCAAACTCGTATGCTCAGCTCACCTCGTTTGCCCTTTTTATATCTTAGGAATGATCTTCCTCCTCCTTCAATAAGGGTTCTTTGCTATCTATTTAACATTAAGAGTGTGAGTTAGCATGATGGAATTTACAACCTAACAACTCATTAGACCAAGTTCAAGAGGATCTTCCCACCAGGTGATGCTAAGGGCAAGTCCAATATAGGGAACTACGAATCCCATTGGTTCTAAATTTCATGCCTTTCTCTATGTCATCTTCATAATTCTGGTTTTGTCATTACTCCTGGTAAGAGAGTTAAGGACATGCGAGCTTGCATAAATTCATGTTTTATTCTCTAGCTTTGACTTTTTATTTCATTTTGTAGACGAAGCTGGCAAGGAGAAATCGACGTTAGAGGCTGAAGAGGTTAAGGTACTGGACCAGTTCATTACTGTAGATGATTTGAAGAATGATCTGAAATCTGACAAGGATCTTCTGCATTTGCATAAGCTTACTCTAGCTTTGAACATCAAGCTCACTAAAGACATCAGAGCTCGCGGATCTAGAGAGGTCGGTCTGGTAAATTTTGAGGAATACAAAAATATGTTGAGGCTTAACCTCTGAATGCCACATTCTTCTCGCTCTACTCTATATGTTGTTGATACAACTTCATTGGCCCCTACTATTACTACAATCCCATGCTACTACAAGCTAATCTCTTCTGGCCATAGTAGTAACATCCCCACAAGTACTAGCTCCTACCTTGCATCCTGAGGTGGTTGAGGTGGTCGAAGAAGCTGTATCCTCATTTGATCCCCCTACCAAAAAACAAAGGGTAGACAAAGGGAAGAGGGTTATTGTCACTGCAGAAGAGGTGACACCCGAGGTCAAGGCCGAGGAGCGACCTGTCGACCTTGGCCCAAACGACAGGGGAGTACTTCAACTTTCTTAGAGATAACATTGATTTGATCCTAGGGCCTCATAATAAGGCCAAAGTGTTAGAGTCAGAGGAATCCTCGAGGGAAGGATTGATAAGTTATGTAGCTCATCATGTCCTGCTGGTAAGTAAAGTCCTTTCAACTTGGTTCTCTTATCTCTTTGTAATTCTAACTTGATCATTTGCTTTTTCAGGGTTTGCTAGCAACAATAAAGTCGAAGAAAAACACTTCGAGCTTGGGACGAAAGGAAGAAAAAGCTTAGGAACGACCTAGTTGTGGCGATTATTGAGGTGCTAGAACTGAAGGAGAAAGTTAGAGACACCAAAGTCACCAGGAAAGAAGCTAAGGAAGCTTTAGCTTGCAATATGGCAAATCACGAGGTTATCTCATCTAGCCTACATAAAATGGTTGATGAGCTGATGAGAGTGAAAGGCGACCTAGATGTAATGATGCAGCGAGCTGAGGCTTTTGAGAAGAAATATGAGGCAGCTAGGAGTGAAGCTACTTTGGCTAAAGAAGAGGTCATTCATGCTAAGGTGGAGACCACCATGCTAATTGTGAGAGCTAGAAAAGAGGCGATGTCCGAGGCCACCACTGGCTTCTTGTTTACCTTGTAGGAGAAACATCTGGAGATGGATTTTTCTTTTTTTAGCGGGAATGTTCTTGAGTTCATTAAGGGCTTCGAAGAGGACGTGAAGGTTGTCTCTCTCGACAGAGGTTCACAGTCGGCAGGTGGAGTTTCTCTTGTTTAGGACCTAATCCAAAGAGAAAGCAGCTCGTAGGTCATGGAGACTACTGGTAATCTGACAGCGGATGACCTACTCATCCCAGATATGGACCCTCCTACCTAGAGCATAGCTTTTAAGGGCCAATCTTCCTTGTAAGCCATAGTTTGCAACAATCTCTAAATGTAATTCTAAGTTTTTAGACTTAAATTCTCCTTATTGAATCTTTAATGAACTTTTCATAATATTCATGCTCTATTCTTGCTTCATTCATCCAAATTTGTATATTTGTTTAATAGTTTGTAAACAATATTATGTAGGTTAACATGAATGAGTTCCTGCAAACCGTGACTTAACAATCATTAGTTAAAATGGATGTTTAGTAGGCCAATCAACCAATAACTTTTGTTATTGTCAAGATAAATGTTTGAGTAGGTCACATGAATGCGATGTCAAGTAGTAGGTCATATAGTTGGTCATGTACGGTGCTAAGTAGCAGGTTGCATATGGTGCCGAATAGTAAGTCGCATGCGATGCCAAAGAGTAGGTCGTATGCAGTGTCGAAGAGTAAGTCGCATACGGTGCCAAAGAGTAGGTCGCATGTGATGCTGAATAGTAGGTCGTATGCAGTGCCAAAGAGTAGGTCACATGTGATACTGAATAGTAGGTCGTATGCAATGCCAAAGAGTAGGTCACATGCAATGCTGAATAGTAGGTCGCATGCAATGCCAAATAGTTGGTCACATGTAATGCCAAGTAATAGGTCGTATGTGGTGCCTAATAGTTGATTGCATACGGTGTCGAATAGTATATCACACACATTGCCAAAGAGTAGGTCGCATGCGGTATAGAATAGTAAGTCATATACAGTGCCAAGTAGTAGGTCGCATGCAGTGCCAAGTAGTAAGTCGTATATAGTGCCGAATAATTGGTCGTATATGGTGCCAAAGGATAGGTCGCATGCGGTGCCAAATAGTAGGTCACACAAGGTGGCAAGTAGTAGGTCGCATGTGGTGCAGAATAGTTAGTCACATATGGTGCCAAGTAGTAGGTCATATGTAGTGATGAATAGTTAGTCGTATATGGTGCTAAAGAGTAGGTTACATGCAGTGCCAAATAGTAGGTCACACAAGGTGCCAAGTAGTAGGTCGCATGTGGTGCCAAATAGTTAGTTACATATGGTGCTAAGTAGTTGGTTATATGCGATATCAAATAGTAGGTCGCATGCGGTGTTGAAGAGTAGATCACATATGGTGCCAAAGAGTAGGTCGCATGCGGTACTGAATAGTAGGTCGTATACGGTGCCAAAGAGTAGGTCGCATGCAATGTTAAATAGTAGGTCACATGCAATGCTGAATAGTAGGTCACATGCAATGCCAAATAGTTAGTCACATGCAGTGCCAAGTAGTAGGTCGTATGTGGTGCTGAATAGTTGATTGCATACAATGCCAAGTAGTAGGTTATATGCGGTACTAAATAGTAAGTCATACACAGTGCCAAAGAGTAGGTCACATGCAATGCAGAATAATAAGTCATATATAGTGCCAAGTAATAGGTCGTATGTAGTGCCAAATAGTTGGTCGTATATGGTATTAAAGGGTAGGTCGCATGCGGTGACAAATAATAGGTCGCACAAGGTGCCAAGTAATAGGTCACATGTTATACGATGCCAAAGAGTAGGTTGCATGTGGTGCTAAATAGTAGGTCACATGCGATGCTGAGTAGTAGGTTGCATGCGGTACCAAATAGTTAGCTGCATACGGTGCCAAGTAGTAGGTCGTATGCGATGCCGAAGAGTAGGTTGCATGCAGTACCAAATAGTAGGTTATATGCAGTGCCGAATAGTTAGCCACATACGATGCCTAGTCTTTATATGTCAAGTTGAATGACCTTTTTGGAAGGGCGAGTGCTCGCTTTTGATTAGTACTCTGTAAAAAATCTTCTTCCCCTTTATCCCTAGCTTGACTTCATCTTTGTAGTAGCGTTGAGTTATGTGTTGATCACTTTGCACATACCCAATTCCATTGAGGGTTAGGAATCTAATGGTGAATGTCCTATTAGATGTGACCATGTCTGGGTCATTGATCGCAGGTCACCCCAGCACCACATTATATGTCGAGAGACAGTCGATGATCAAAAAGTTTGCCAAGATGGTTACCCGGTGACCTAAGTCTCTAAGAGTAACAGGAAGCCTAATTTGCTCCAGTGGTAGTATTGTATCTCCTATAAAGTCATAAAGGGGCCCTGAGGAAAGCTTCAGTTGATATGAACTTAGTCCCATTTGTTCAAAACATCTTTTGTACATGATGTTTACTAAGCTGCCTATATCGATCATAATTCTTCGTATCTCAGTATTACTATTCCTGGCTCGGATAACCAGTGAGTCGTTATGGGGAGAATGCATCCCTTGTGCATCTTCATCTATGAAAGTGATTCTGTCTGAGGCCGTCCTTGCTTTCTTAGTAGGACCTCCAAATTCATTGTGTCCCATAAACATGATGGAACCGGTCTGGCCAAAGAGGGGAAATTTTTGAAATTTTTCAGCAGAGACCCACGGTTTGGCCGAACCCCTTCCCCGGATTTTCCCTTTGTGTAG
>JANHAO010003546.1:0-25925 GCA_026873985.1 Saraca asoca
AAAGCATGTATTTTCTTTTCCTAAATTAATTTCCTTTGGAAATTATAATATTCATAAATAAATAAAAATTATGAATAATAATATATTTAAAATGATTATCCTTTTGAAAAAAAGAAATTTATAGAAAAATTTTCCTAAAAAAATACCCAAATAAAATCTTGAATTTTTTTTTCTGCCCATCAAAATGACATGTCATTTTGGCCTTGACTGAAGCGACGCCACGGAATCCATAAATGGTAGCATGATCCATGCATAAAATGACACATTGTTTCACTTAACCATAAAATGATGTGTCGTCTGGGTTGTCCCTTACCTCCGTCCGAGTCTTCTTAACCTAAACCTGACCCGATGCAACCCATATCTTCGACCCAGTTGGTTTTGAGTATTCTTCACATCCGATTGATCGATTTTAACGCTAGAAATGTTAGGAATCCTTAATCTTAATGATTCCACAATATAACACTTAAAAACAACAAGGTTTTATGTAAGCTAGAAAAGAGAAAAAATAGGGTATTTTTTCTAGAAAATTTTTCAGCCATGTTTTCATCAAGGCAGAGGTAAAATCAGCTCTGATACCACATGTAATGCATTTTATCTTTGTTCTAATGCATTCTAATCACAAAAAAACGAATCAAAAGTATAGCCATAGCAGAAGCTGGATTGATTTTCATACCTCCGGCCATTGATGCAGTTTCTTTTCCTCTCTTCTTCATGAATCCCCTTTGCTTGTTGTTTCCTGCGTACTGGGAACTTCCAATGCCCTTCAATGTTCTCAAAATGATGGTATTCTCCTGTATGGATTTCTTGATGGCATTAGGATCCCTTTCATCCCTTTTATATATTTTCTCAGCCCATCACTGAGAGTCTTTTTTAGATATGGATTTCTGATACTTATCTAAATTGTAAATCCTTATCCTAATATATTGGCCATTTAAAGGAGATAAGTTTTATAACTATTTTTCCTATATTTTCGGAAGCCTAAATTTTAGGTTTGTTACAACCTTATCTTACATCTTGGTCCTCTACTCTGATGCATGCTCTTTAGTTTGCTAAACAGCTCCTTTCAATTACTAGGAGCTTCCATCCCAATTGTTCTTTTGTGAGTTTTTTTTTTATCAAAGCTTCCTTCCTTCTTCTTTTTTTTTTTTCAGTTTTCATTGTTGCATTTTTGGTTTTGTCGTCTTTTTTGAGCAATTTGATATAAATAATAATTATTTACAAAAATTAATTATTGTTATAAATATTATATTTACGTGAATGCCCATTATATCTCTTTTATTTATCTCTAGGCTAGTTGAGTTTATCTTGATTGAATTAATCTCTAATTTTTTGTTGGATTTTAGAGTCATATATAAATGATTATAACAAGAATTTTACACTATTATCAATAAGAAAAAAATAATTTCATATTATTTTGATTCTTTTCCTTCATCTCTTTAATATTCTTAATTATTTACTTTAACAATATTTTTTCATCATAAATTCTTTTATTTTAAGTTTTTAGGTTCATGTAAATAGAAGAGATATCTCCTTTAAATTTATCTTTAGACAATATAATTTATTCTATTATACCATTTACACTTGATGTGCTATTTGTTGTTTTTGTTTATATGCAATTTGCATCAAATTAGTTTTACAAAAAGATATGCATAATAAATGCGATGCATTATGTTATATTTATATGAAAACACTTTATGATTCTTTATTGACTTATGTACATAGATTTCCTAACACTTTATGTTTCTCATTTTGATATTATATAAACTGAAGTTAATATGATAGTTTATAAAGACTAAAATAAATGTTGCAGTGAACTAGAAGTTCACTAACCAAAATACTCAGAATTACTTTCATATCTAATTGATTCTGAAATATCAATAAGAGGAAGTTAAAAATATTCTATTATTTTATATTTGTGGTTGCATATAAAATAAAATAGATTAAACCTAAGATATTCCTAAAAACTTATAATCCATTCCCCAAAGGGAATGTGGTAGCATCCAAAAAATTTTGATACTTAAGTTTCTAATGGGAATGACTTGCTTGTACAAACTTTCGATATTGCATAACCTAATATTCATGTGATAGTTTATAAAGATTTTGATATTTCATTGCAAAAAAGTGAATATGAATTATTTAAGTATTTTTATATTCCATTCCGTAGAGTGAATGTGATGAGAAATTAAGACATTGTTTTATAAAATGATATTCAATATTATTTTTCTTATTTTGATTGATAACTATTTTAATTAATGATTTCATCTTCATCTTCTAACTCGATCATTGTTTATATTATAGTTTGAGTTAAGAAAAAAGATTTTATTTCTAAATTTATATATCACTTACTTTCAACTCATTCTCAATTTTTTTTAAGAATTTTAAAATCCTAAGAGTGAGATTGAATATCATTGATAAAAGTTTTATTTATTTATTTTTTTTAATTCAATTTATGATCCAAGACTTTTAATTGACTAATTAAAAGTGAGATTTTTCAAATTCAAGCGGTTCCAACTTTTAGATGTTGATAGCTTTCATGTATTAGATTTCTTGTTTTTATTATTTAACTGTAATTAAGTTGTTTTTCACATCATGCATCTTAGCTAAAATTATTTTATAATATTCTATTGAATGGCTAAAAGTTATTACTAACACTGTATTTTGTATGGATCAATATGAAAATTAAAATAATAATAAAAAATTAAAATAATAATAATAAATAATAAATAATACAAAAATCTGAATTTTCATTTTAGTTTTTAGTTTTTATCATTTTAAAAAATTGTTTAAATTGATAGTAAGACTTTTTTTTTTGTTATTTCTCATTTATTTTCATTTCATATATCTAAAAAAATATTAAAAAAAGGATAAAAAATATAGAAAAAATACTTTTTTCTATCATTAAATTTTATTTGAATAAGATTAGTCCATTTTTTATTTTTATCTATTTATCACTTATTATCAAGGAGAGGATTCATCCTTCCCTAATTAGTTATCTTTTGGTTATATTTTTGAAAAAGACACAAAGTTGAAGATAATTATTATCAGAGAGATGGTTCATCATTCCTTTATTAATTATCTTAGTTATTTTTTAGAAAAGTCACAAAGTTGAGATAATTATTATCAACAAAAGGGTTCATCCTTCCTCAATTAATTAATTAATTAATTTTGTTTATTAATTTCAATATTTTACATTTGTAGATCACATCTCTAAAATGATATAAAAGGGAGTTTTGATTTTGTTTTAACCTCAATATTTATCACTTTATTTTATCTTTTAGTTTGAAAAATTATAATGAGACACAAACAAATTGAAGATAATTGACGTCTAAAGGGCATTCTCTAATTATAAATGAAGTATCAAGAGAGAAAATACACCAAAATCACATAGGAGAGTTTGAGAAATCGGGAGAAGAGAGGAAAAAAAAAAGATTACAGAGAAGAGGGATAAAAAATCACAGAGGGGAGAGATAAAAGTTTTAAATAGTTAGTTAGGAAAAAAGAGAAAAGGCTGTTATCCACAGTTAATTTATTTTTTAATTTTGTTTTTATGTGATCATAGGTAGAAAGAAGTGTTACAGTTGTTGAAGAATTATGTCAGGAGGTGCGGTTGAATAGCATTTAACTATCATGTCAAACCATCATCTTTGTCACTGCATTTAGTGTTCCTTGTGCACTCATCTCTTCTATAACGATAAAAGTTAGGTATAGATTTTTATCATGTGAATATGTCGATGTAAAAGTTTTGGATTTAAATATCAGTATTTGAATGATTGATTTTTAAGAATCCTAATCTACCTGCAATAATCGGGTGTTTCAGTTCTTATTGGAATTTAATGTTTTTAGTGTTTCCTAATTTATTATGAATTCTTACCCATGTATTGGATGCATCAATTGCTTAAATTTGAAATTCAATGTTACTTGATTGTTTCGTTATTCATATGACGAAATTTGATACAAGTACTTGAAAATTGTTGTTTGGAATTGACGATCTTGTTTTGTATTATAATATAGGTGTTAGGAGAGCAATGTTAATAAAGTCATACAACGTTTCACAGATCAATGGTTGCAGAATTGGATCATGGAAATTCTCTTATGCTTTGGTTTCATATGATTTAAGAATGTTATTATTGTTATTATTATTTTGTTTTTGTGTTTGTTTGTTTTCCCCCATAGTATATACATCATACACTAGAAATAATTGTGTGATAACATGTTCTAAACTCCTTGACTAATAATGAGATAGTAGATTGCCCAATCATTATGACTGATGATCATCTCTATCATCTCTCGATTTAAGATAGCGACCCTAAGAAATCAGTGTTTTGTCACAATTCAAAAATCCTAGTCATGATTGATGTGAATCTCATTTCTTTTTTAATATTCACCAACCTTTATTATTTATTCCTGTTACAATTATCTTAATATTTCCTTAGTGACAATCATTTGAATCTCATTGATTAACTAGATTACAGCAAACTCAGAAAAGACAAGAATGCTACTAGAAAAATACACACATATATTATATAATTTACACTGGCAATGCCCAACTGGCCAATGCCAGTATTGCTAAATTGTACCAGATTTTTACAATTTGTTCACAAACAAAATATTTTCAACATTCCCTAAACAAAACCTAGGAACCATCCCTAAGCTACCTTATGTACTTCTCAAACAAGGCATTTAAAAAAAGTTAGATTAACCTATGTCTTACCACGTCAACAAAAGCTTAGGCTAACCTAACTAAACCCTGTGGCCCTTCTATTTATAAATTTTTTTAAAAAGGGGTAGTAGAATTGTTTACACATTGATGGTAGACCTTTTAGGGGTCAAACCATTCTAGGGCCATCATTAGAAGTAAATTGGGCAGCTCCAGCGGAATGATCTCAACGTCATGAAGAACTTCGCATTCTACTAAATTTAGGATGATGGTGTAATGCATGTTTATTTGATATGATCCTAAGAAGCCTAAGACTATGGTGGTTTCCATCATGTTGTTACCCATAATTACTTTGTAAGGGTAGGATTGGTGACAATGTCTTGAGAATCTGAAAAACAATCTACAGAAGAATGAGTTTAGGGCTCAATGAATAAAATGTACCAAACTTATGAACTTTTCAAACAACAAAAGATATATATGTATATGCAAACAATCATACCTCAAATGGATAGTTATTTCTCATGCAAATTTCATAAGCAACTATTAAATAATAGAGATCTATTCATGAGGAATGTCACATCACAATCTTTCCAGCGCATTATGTTGAGATAGGCTCTCATAGCCAAAAGCCACCATTTTGGTTCATTATGTATTCCAATATCATAATATCACATCTCAATATTTCATATGGCAATATAAACAAGTCAAACATGTCATAACAATAAATCATAAATCTCCGTGTTACTCTGATCTAGCCTTATTTTGTACAATCCTAATCTTATCCCTCCAAATCAGCTTTATCCTACTCATCATTTCAGAGCACGTAAATCTAGAATCTGGTTCATTATTTCCCATCACAACTCATTATTCACATTTCAAGCCTCGTAAGGGCTTCCACACAGTCAAGGATATCAATCACATAATAGTTACATCATGAATATTACATTAACATATTCCATCATCATTCATGATATCAAGTTATATTTTGGATCTTATGAAAAGTAACAACCATTAAGCAATATGATTCCCATAATAACTACATCACATCATTCTCATTCAACCACAATCTTAGTCACAAGAGTTACATTCAATTTGTAATTGCATCACACATTCTTTGTTACGTCATATGACTATTATAATTAATTTCATATTAATAATTTACTTAGTCAATTGTTAAATTCAATAATATTAGATTATACATACCTATTTAAGATTTCTTAATTTTTTTTATACTCAATTTATTAGGGTTTATGCAAGACTAAACCAAGGGAGTGGGAAATATTTTTGAAAGAAGTGAGGTTAGGCTAAAATATGTGAAAATTTCTAAAGATGCCATCAAAATTGTGAGTAGAATCATTGGAGAAATTCTAGTAGAATCACAATCAAAATTGAGGAGTTCAAGTTTGAAAGATTCGATTCGACTCAACTCGAGAAAAATCAATTATAATTGCAAGTCTGCTCACCAAATTGTGCAATCCTTCTGGAAGTCCAATTACAAACACGATCCGGATCATGATAAAAAAAACATAGCAGGAAAGATCAATTCAAATCACACAAATCTAGTTCAAGTTTTGATTCAAATTGTAAAAGCCAAAGTACTAGGATTCTATGAGTATGATCACAGGTTTAGTTTAAAAAGTTGCAATTCAACTCGCATGAGCAAAAATTCCAAGCAATAGCAGAAAAACAAGGGAGACAACTTCCAATTCAATCATACACTATAAGATCTCATCACAATGTGTTTTGAAAGCTCAAACATACATAAAACCTAACTATTTCAATAGCAAACTAATCATTCTATTAGTCAATCCATTCAATCACAAATTATGACTCACAATCACAAAACTCATTCCCATCAACTATCATCAAATATTCAGCAGATCACAAGTAAAAAACACATATTAATGCACAAGAATGGTAATAATTACTCACAAGTGGGCTGGATATGTCAAATCACTATTGATCTCACTTATAAACCTTAACACTCTTCATAAACAAAAAAAAGAGCACATTAGCTTCCTAATTATTTGAATGTTTTGCTTTTAGGAAACAATTAGATATCATTTGATTATAATTTCATTGCATAGAAACAGACTAAATATACAAGATTTAAGCTCTAAAACTTCAAAAATTGATATGGGTTCTTGAAGTGAACAGTGACGTAAACAATAACTATTAACTTCAAAAATTCATAACTTGAATTATATTTAATGAATCAATAAAATTTTAATATCAAAATGAAGATGAAGAAGAGAAGATTCAGCAGTAAAAATTTGAAAAAAAATAATAAGAAAAAGAGTTAATAAGCTTAATTGATGAAAGAAAGTGAAAGTAGAGAGAGAAAGAGTTAAGTTTATGAAAGAAGACTTTACATGAGTTTTTGCAGTCCAAAAGATGAAGAAGAAAAAGGGTAAGTCGACTAAGGGAGGGGTATCATGGGAAAAGTAAGCCAACTTTCTGATAACTACAAGTTAAATATTTCCTTTTTTAGCAATTTTTATATTTCTTCTATTTTGAGTTCAAATTTAACACACTTACCAATCACCAATGAACATGAAATTTTAATAAAAATTATTTAAATTAAATGAATTCAAAACAACTTTAATTTCATGCTGATCCAATATTCATAACCCTAGTTTTAATATTCCTGAAGTTTTCTAGAAGTTAAATTTTAACAATATAATTTTTGTTCTTTGACATTCACAACAAGAATTTGATCTTTGACATATTTCTAAAATTTTATATGGTCTATTTCTATTAAATATAGGTCTCCCATGGCTTCAAATTTATAATTTTAAATTTTTTTAAAAAAAATTAATTTCTCTATTTTATTACCAAAATTGATTTTAGAAAATTTAAGATATTACATACTTCTAGCTCTTTTGTGGAAGAACTATAGAATGCATTACAACTATATACATATTTTTTTTTAGTGAAATATCATATTAATCTTATTTTTTGGTTGAACTTTAAGAGAATTTAGAACAACTTAATCTATTCATTTAAAACTTTTATTTTTTTTTCTTATTTTATATAATATAGATACATATATGATTTTTCTATAGAATTTTTTTATTGTTTTAGATATAATAAAAAAAATATAACAAATATTTGGTTTTATAAGATTCAATATTTTTAACCATGTTTCTAAATTATTCATTTATTGAAGTATTGTTTAAATTTTTTTACACTATCTCACAAATAATTTATTCTTTTATGTAAAATCATTTATAAAGAAAGGAAATAATTTCATGAACTACTTTGATCCTTTTTTTTTGAAAGTATAGAGGCCCTACTTTTTTAGGTCAAGTCATTTTTGTAAATATTATTTTATTTCTTTAATAAATATATATATTAAAAAAATCCCTTCTTTCATTTAAAAATAATTTTATTTTCTTTTATTCTTTAAATATTGACATTATATATTTTAGGGACTAATGAAATTTTTTTACCATAATATATTGTAAAATTATTTTCTTAGTAATTATTTTATTTAAAAAATTATTATAGGGTACCTAACACCTTCTCCATATAAAATTAGACTCCTCAATCATCTTCTTTGATTAATACGTCATATTTTATCCATTTTTTGTTTCTAATTTTTCTTTAAAAAATTAGTAACAACTCCTATTTTATTTATTAAAATAGTCATCACATGTCGCACGTCTTCTAATCACGTTGTGATAATAACTACGGACACTGTATTTTGCATGAGTTAATCTGAAAATTAAAAAACTAATAATAATATGAAAAACTAAATTTCATTTTATTTTTATTTTTATCATTTTAAAAAAAATTATATAAATTGATAGTAATCCTATTTTGTTTTGTTATTTGTTATTTATTTTCATTTCATATATAAAAATATTAAAAAAATTAAAGGATAAAGATTTTTTTAAAATATATAAAATGAAAATAAATGACAAATAACAACACAAAATATCATTACTATCAATTTAAACAAAATTTTTAAAATGATATAAACTAAAAAATAAAATGAAATTCATATTTTTGTATTATTATTATTATTATTATTATTATTATTATTATTATTATTATTATTATTATTATTATTTGTTTCTTAGTAAAGAAAAGTTGTAAATAAATTTATAATGTTCTTAGCTAAGAACGAATAAAAATAGAACAAGTATTTTGCTTGGATGCCTTATAACTTTATGATAGGAATTTAGAATGAGAATGTGCACAACATGAATTTAAATGACAAGAATTTAAAAATACAATCATGGTGGCGTGGTAGGAATTTAAATCATGACAATTTAAAAATGTGAATATAATATAATAGGAATTTAAATGATGAAAATTTAAAATGTGAATATGGCACAACTAAAATTTAGATGACAGTAATTTAAAAATACAAGCATGATATAATTGGAATTTAAATGATAGAAAATTAAAATGCAAACGTGACATAGGAAGAATTTAAATAACAAAAATTTTAAATGTGAATGTGATGCAACAGAAATTTTAATGGCAAGAATTTAAAATGAGAATGTGGCCTAGGAGAAATTTAAATGATATGAATTTAAAAATGTGAATGTGGCGTAACAGAAATTTAAACATGCAAATGTTGCATAGTAGAAATTTAAATGACATGAATTCAAAATGTGAAAACATGGCATAGCAAGAATTTAAATAACATGAATTTGAAATATGAACGTGTTACAATAGGAATCTAAATGATGAGAATTTAAAATGCGAACGTATCAAGGCAAGAATTTAAATAACAAAAATTTAAAATGCAATAAATTTTAATGGGAATGTGCCCAACAAATTTTAAAAGTTATGAACGTAAATTGGAATTGGAAAACAAATTATAGTAGAAAAATGAATTTTTTTCAATGAGAAATAATTGGTGGTTTACAATTTTTTTTTTAAGTTGGAAAGTAAATCCAAATGATGATAATACATTGCGGTAAAAAATTTAATTGTGGTGAAGACTTTAAATTGCATTAAAAAAAGCATAGCCTTATCTTACGATGTGAAAAGACATCATCACAATTTTAAAAATGACTAGGATATTGCTAGGACCATTGGAAGGACAATGCATCATCTAGCAAATTGACTAGAAACTGACATAGTCCCAGAGAATGGTAAGGTATCACCACAATTATTGACAATATTTTGTTATATCTTTGAAATGATAAAGCATTACTGTTATCTTAAGAAAATGCCAAGGATTGCCATGGCCATCGAAAGGCATCACTATACTTTTGAAAGCATTCATGAAGTGCATAAAAACTACAAATTGAAATTTAAATTATAATTTCAAACATGACACAAATATACACACGTAGATTCTTGAAAAGGTAATAAATGTTTGCAAATATTTTGGGATCATTGAACATAAATAGACATAAAAAATTTGTCCCAGTTTTATGTGAATGAATTCCAAATGATAGTCAAAATCTATACATGCATATTAAAGGGCATCACCATACCTTTGAAAGCATTCACCAAATATACTAAAAATCCAAATAAAAATGTAAATTATAATTCACACATAGATTCCTCAAAAGGTACTAACTTATATTTGCAATTTTTTCCTGAAAATGTTGGTAGCATTTGAAATTAAGTAAACAAAGAAATTTTTGCCCCAATTTTATGTGAAAGTGTCATTTAAAAAAAGCATGTACACATTAAAATCTAAAAAAAAAAAATTGTTACTTTGCTTAAAGACAAATCTAAAAATACTTTAATTCAAAAAGCATATGCATGCATTGAAATTTGAAAATTTTGTTGCATTACTTGAATTCTCAATTATTAATTTGTAGCAAACAAATCCAAAAATACTTTTAGGTCAAGCATTTAAAACACTCTGAGAAATTCCTAAAAACTCACCTATATGATACTATGCCTTTATTATTGCTCAAAGTGGAAACTCTTGCCTTTCAATTCCCAAGGCATATTTCTCAGATTAATTATTCCTTGTATTAAGGGATTTGAAAACCTTTTCTTGCTCAAATTTGGTACTTGCCTTATCAAAGTTAAAAATATTTTATTTGTCACATTTAACATGATTAACTAGTGGCAGTACATGAAAAACAAAAAAGGAACAAGTGAATAAGATGCACCAGTGAGAAAGAAACAAGAAAAAATTGTCTTAGTTGTAGGGATAAAAAGAACTATCAAACCTATGATATTAGACCAAAAGGAAATTATAATAAAAGTTGTCCTATTTTAACTCTATATTTATTGTTTTTTTATTTCTTTGGGAGATTTTTGAAGAAAATGCATGAATTGAAGTAAAAGGTCAAGAAATGCAAAATTTTTACAACGGTTTGAAGGTTTGAAAAGAAATATCAATCCTATAACACTAAACTAATTAACAAGAAGTCATAACAACAAGAATTGCCCCAATTTAGTAACATTCTATTGTATTTTTAGTATTCATATTCAAAAGATATCAATAAGTATGTATTTTCTAAGTCAAATTTTTCCCAATTTTCTTTTTTTTTTCACAAAATTTGCCCTATTTTCTATTGAACAAAACTAAGCCACAATGAGGTCTTTAAAAGTTTGTAATATGGCCATGGTGAAAAGATATTGAAATGAAAAGATATAAGGCTCAAAACTCATTATCCCAAAAAATAATTCTCCAAATATTCTTCATGCCCATTTCCAAAAAAACTTTTATGCAAACATTCATTTACCAAAAGAAGATACTTGATGGCTTATAACATGGTCTAAAAGGGTATAATGTGGTTTTAAGAAAGAATAGTTTCAAGGCTCAAAAATATTATGTTGGACTCCAATAAGAATCTTGCATTTGATTTTTTGTGGTCTTTCATTTGATTTTTTTTTACATAAATCTTCCTTCCATTTTTTTTTCCTACCTTCCTTCCTTGATTTGCACAATCCAATGATTTTTTTTTTGTATCTTTTTTTATATATTCTTTTGAAACATATATTTCTATTTCCTTTATTTTTCTTTTTTTCTTTTCTTCTCTCCTTTTGAAATATTTTTATTAAACCGTTTTATTTCCTTCAACCTTTCATTACTCTCTCTTTCTTTCTTTTTTGTATTTTTTTGGTTTTTGCTTGAACTTCTTTAATTTTGACCTCTTCACTTATATGATTCTTATTGAGTTTAGTTATAGACTAATTAGGTTAAGAAAGAAATTTAGGAAAAAAAGGGTAAAGAAGTGATAAAGAGTGTTTAGGTAGTTGAAAGAAAATGATTCTTTTTTTTATATTTGAATGTTTGACATAAAACATTTTGGAAAACTTCCCACCTAGGAAATCAAGGATTTTTAGTTGAAAGAAATAAATACCTTCAAGCCCAGAAAGGTAGCTAGGAGTTAAACTACTTTGTATTTTGATTAAGAAAGAAATGTATCAAATTCTTGGCAAAGCTTTGTTAATTGTCATGCCCCGATCCATAGAACATGATGGTGTAAAAGGTCACTATCAGGAAACCCTCTCCATCAAGAAACGCCCTGCAAGCCTTATAATGCAAATAATATACTGACAACTCACTATTTCATCAATCCACAATGAAATATTTATATATTAAATTTTAATAAAAATCTAGCAGAATTTTTCCTATTTTTCGAACACCTAACCTCAAGGCCTATACAACAACAAAAGGGCTACACACCCACCACAACCTGTACAATGTTACAACTTATGCAATGGCCCAGATTACATAATCTACATCCTACTGGGCACTCAACAACTACAGTACATGCATATACAATCCTACTAGCTGCTACTGATTTTTCACCATTTATATACCTTTATTCTCTGCGGGATTGATCCACTTGATCCAAGAACAGATCCTATATCAGTGTAGGGTAGAGGTGTTGTAGGCGAATCCTGGGGCTCTAAAAAATACAAAATAGAAGGGGTGAGTTTCATAAAAACTCAATGAGTAAACAATCCCATGATCACCTAAAAATCCCTTTTAAAAAATCATGCTCGAAAGTGTATATATATAGCTATAAAAATATGCTTACCCATTCTGCGGCTATAATCTCAATATACATTTGAAAACTATAATTCAATGAGAAAATCAAGTAATTGAAATTATGATATTCAATAACATAAAGATAAACATTAAGGTATACTACTATAGAAAATATATTCACCGTGATGTAAGCATGATAGAAAACCAATGAACTTTCTAAAATTTCATTAAAACTCAATATAGTAAAGCATACAATTGGATTCCCTAAAGAATAAATTTCAAGAGACAACCATTAGAATATAAGCATACTCGTCATCTTAAGCCATCCAATACATCTATCAGATGCTCATGAACATATATATACATCCCTACATTTCCTCCCTTATCCATTCCTGCTTGAGAAATTCATATATTCACAAGTGCACTTGAGGGTTACCAATAAATTTCTCAATGGATCCAGCATCTCAAATCAATTAATTTGATATATCAAGTAGCATAGACCTCAAAACAACAACATTTTTATATCACAATATATGAGAGTCCTTGTTCGGGTAAGCAATGTTTACCAAACATACATGAACGTACCAAAGTATTTTCATATCCATTTATCACCTAGAAAAATAGAATTGCCAACTCCAATAACATAAGGCAAGATGAAAATGTATAATTTTATCATGGAAAACCATTTCATGTACACATACAACATATAAATATACTTTCGAAACCATTTTAAGATATATAGGAAAATCCCAATATTTAAAAGGATTTATAATATTTCATATAATAAAATTATTTGGTGTTTACAAATGAGACTTTCAAGTGAGGAGGATCATCCACTCACCTTAGAGACTCCTTATAAAGCTTGATCGACTAACTGGGAAAATCAAGCCACTCAACCCAATTGGATTTTTCAGCCGAATCCCTAAATATCTGACGTTGTCATACTTGGATCGTCAAAAGGGGATGTATCTAGAGCTTATGAATAACAATATCTTAGTATATCTTAACTTTAAGGGTTAGGGTTTTAAGTAAGGATTTCTTAAAAACTTAATGTAAACTTCCTGTAAAATAAATCTTTTCTTCTAAAATTACCCACCACCCTCCAAAGTGCAGGTGGAGAGCTCGATCAGAGCTAGATCACCGCCGATGTACCATTTAAGGTTGCTAGCCAAAACTTACCATTGAAGGGAGGAAAAGGAGTGCTGAGCTACAGCCAATCTCAACAAGCCACAGGGAGGCACTAGGAAGCTGGACAGCAATCAGAGCTCATCGGTCTAAGGAAAACCAAAGAAGTAGAGGTCACCAGCAAAGGGAGGAAGAAGATGCAAGGGAGCATTCGGCCAAGCAGAAGTAGCGTACGCCCATGGTGGAGGAGGTGTGGTGCTAGAGAACACTGAAAAAAGGAAGACGACGATGGTGGAGCACTGAAGTCGATGGGGATCACCAGAAGATGTAGCAGTGTAGGGAAGGTTTCGACCAGAGAGAGAGCTGCTAAGCTAGTTTGTTGATGAAGAGATGCCAGTGAGGTGGAAGGGAGGATGTCGACAACTGGAGGACAATCAGATAGCGTCGGTACGAAGGAGAAGAAGATCAAATGTCAGAAAGCATAGCAGTGGCAGGGAGGAGGAAGCTTTGGGAACATGCAAGGAAGAAGCCAACCTAAGGAAAATATATATACATAAAACAAAATGGGGAAATTTGTACTTTGACCCCATCAAATTTCCACTGACTTCAACAAAGCCCACCTAAAAAATAAGAAATTACATTATGGCCCCATCAAGAAATTAAAGATTTTCACCTCGATCCCTTAGTAACATTTTTTTTAAGGTATTACAAACTCCCCCCCCAAACAAAAGAATTCATTCTCGAATTCTAGGAGCATAGGTATAAGGAGTGAAAGTCTATACCAACATATCATTTAAATAGCTGGGGGTGTCTATGCATCATGAAGGACTTAGGCTTCCAAGTCGTTTCCTTTTTTACATGATTCTCCCACAAAGCCACGTATCACCTTAATAGGATTCTTTTCCTCATTGTTGTTCTTCAAAGTAAAATTGTTGCGCTTAAGCTTCCAATCTTCAGGTTCCTTATTAATGTTCATAACATTTCCCCTTTGCCCAGTGTAAATCATGGCATCTAAATTGCCTTCCAAATCATTAGCATAGCCCCTTGATGAAACAATTCTAGTTACTAGGATCTTTCCATTATGCTTCATGTAATCCATGCCATTTTGGATCCCATAATGAAGACCAATTATGATAAATTCCATCCTGTACTGAAAATGATCACCAATTTCAACTCCAGGGGCAAGTCTCAAGATCTACTGGCCTATGTCAACATATCTTCCTTTCTCCTTAAGAATCTTTGCTACTCATAAATTAACCCTTTTTATAGCTATTCACTCCATCTTTTAACTTTGCTTCTTCTTCCTTCTAAAGCTTCCTACAAGTAGCTTGCAATAGGTGGCGTATCTCGGTCACTTTGTTTCGAGCCACATTCGACTCATTATCATGATTGCTAAAACTACTGTGACCCATAGGAGGAACATTTACATTGAAATCAAGTGTTATTGGAACCAGTTGAAATTCTTCAATATTTTCATCAGGGTTTTAAGAGTGGTTCTTTTCCCAAATTACTAGCTGACCAGTTTCTGCAGAGGCAATGCTTCCTTTCAAGAACAATTTTGTGGTTTTTTTTTCTCCTGGAAGTTACTTTAGACCTTTCAAGATGTGTAGAAAAATTATCTTTCTTTCCCTTGCTTGATTTTATACCCTCAATTTAAATAGGTTTGGTTTTAGAGGAACTTTTACCAAACCTCCAAGGACATTCTAATTCAAACATCGAGCTAAACATAACTAATATGTCTGATGCAATATCGATCACACTAGAGTTTCTTTTCAACTCAAGCTGGCAACCATATGCTTCTACAGGCTTCTTTGGACTCCTTAGTAGGCTACTATCTCCTTCCCTGACATCTCTCACATTGTACCACATCATGGTTATGTATTGTAACTAGTGCTTCCAACTTTGTTTCAACCTGATGGTGATTATGTTCATCAAGAAGTTTAATGCATTTTTTCTCCCTTATTTTTCAATAACATTTCCATTTTTAGAGAGTGTCTAAATTTATCCTGCTTCTCTTCCTCTACAACAATTCTTCAGCTTATGCAGAACAATACAGCAACCCTAGCTTGTGCAGGATAATGCAATAGCAGTCCGACTCATACAGGGTAGTTGTGTTCGTGAGGTTGGCTGAGGCTAGGAAAATTTGATGGTTTGATCATCTAGGAACCACAGCAGGATAATGGTTTGCAATTGATCTTAGACAGCAACGCTGCTAGTGAGAGGAAAGGACTTGCAGAACTCTTTGACACTTATTTACAGTCCTATAGGAGGCCATTAAATAAGTGACCAAAATAAGGTAGCCAAGAATCATAGTTTGGGGAGTATTATAGTTGGTAGGACTAGTTAGAGCAGCTAGATGCAGCTCCTATATAACTGCTGAAGGAGAAAGGCCCACTCCAATAATGGAAGGCTGAGATTTCAAGTAACACCAAGTGCTTGGGTGAGTGTCTTATAGCAGGACCAAACGATTGAACAACTAGGCACTCATGCTCCTCATTTTGTATGAGCTGATCAGTGAGCAACTTCATCCAGTTGAACCAGAAGGATTGGCTAGAAAAGAAGATTGGCTGAAGAAGTTGGTCTTGCCAAAAATAAGGAAGCAGCCGAACGGAGCAAAGCAAGGCCATACGATCTGAGTAGGGCAGATTTCCACTGCCTTGCCCCAGAAAGTGTACCTAGCTTGAACATTATTTTCTACTTTTTTCACATTATCATCTGCCATCATTTTCAACAAATTACCATTTATAGGTAAGTTAGGTTTATCTATACTCCTATTCTCCCTAAAAGAGATTCCTTCAAGACAATCATTCTTGCCAAGGCATGGAACATTTCACCCACATAAAGGGAAAAGTCTCTTATTGGTGAAATTCATCATCAAGGAGGATATCTTCTAATTATAGCCTTCCCTAAACAATCACTGGGCCCAATTATATTAACATCATGTGATGAAAATTTAGAATCATCAAACAAAGCCATCTTACCCTCCAGAGAAGATCCCAGTATAGCGGAATCATCTGACAAATCAAGCAAGTCACATTTTATAGATTTTGTAGTATTTGTCAACCCATTGTCCTCTAAGGCTTTTGACTCTAACTACAACACTTTTTCAGGTTCATCATCTTTCAAAGTAGGCCTATTTACATGATTAGATAAGACCACTAGATTTTTCTTCTTAAAACTCAAGTCATTTGTTTTTCTCTAGGTTCTTGGTGAACTCAGAATCTTGAACCTCAATTTTAAATGCTTTAGCAAATTTGTCCCACAATTTCTCACCACTCTTATCCGTAACATCTGAAAGATTGGTAGGGCCAATACTAGGAGCATCTATATTTGATATTAGATCAATTCTTAATGAGAATCTGCTATCAAATTAACTCTACTTCACTTCTCTCCTCTAGTAGTAGAACCAGACATTGGAGGCTTCTTAGGTGGCACAACTCAACGTGAGGTACTTCCAGATGCACCAGTGGCTCCAGTGCCACTAGGTGGAGCAAAAGGGTAAAGGCGGTCTTTCACTAAGTAGCCTACCTAACCATATCCATAACAAGTTTGGGTTCTTAGCCTATAAACACTTGAATGAAATTTTCCATAGGTTTGGCATGACCCTAATGTCTTATGTCTAACTGGAGCAAAAGGAACAGAGCTAGATCCCCTGAGAGGGTGATAACTAAAAGCAATAGCACTCGTATGCCTTCTACTCTGAGTATTCACTCCCACATGTTGTGAAGGTATGGGTACCTCAAGTTTCCAAGAGGAAGGTACACCAAAGGCTACAAATGCCTGTTTCCTGAAGTTTCCACTAGGGCCCCAAGATCTAAATCTCTTTCTTAAACTACCCATAGCTACTCTTGCCTCTTTGCTCTCTTACTATCTATGTAATTTCTGTTTAGTCAATTCATGCACAAGGTCACCTATAACTCTCTGTAAGTCTATAGCCCATGTTGGGGCATCTGAAGTGGAAAGTCCCGTTGAAGCTCCAGATATGGAAAGGACCTCTGATTCAGGTTAAGAACTTCCTGGTTGCACTTCTACTCATGTAACCCTACCTCATCCCCTAACATAGCCTTGGCCCCTAAGTCTACCCCAACCTTGAGGTATAGGTTAGGAAGAAAAGGATGGTTTGTGAGAAGCTCTTTCAAATGCTTCTTCCATTCGACATCCTAAATAAGCTGAAGATTAAGTCCTAGACAGCATTTTCCTATTATCAAATAGGAAAATTCGTTTAGGCAAGGTTCAAATGCATTAATACATGTATAATTGAAAGAATTAGGCAATGTGGAGATTTTTCAACATATCCTCATTCATATATTGTGCTCCTGAGTGTACTAAAATGAACTTGATATGCACATCCCATCTTGGTAGTTGAAAACTTCTGTCATGCACCTAAACCTTAAACTATGCTCTAATACTAACTTTGTCACACCCCAATCCATGGAACATGATCGGCGTAGAAGGTCACCATCAGAAAACCCCCTACAAGTCTTATAATGCCAATAATATACCGATAACTCACTATTTTTTCAATCTACAATGAAATATTTATATATTAAATTCTAATAAAAATTTGACAAAGTTTCCCCTATTTTCTGGACACCTGGCCTCAAGGCCTATACAACAACAAAATGGCTATACACTCACCACAACCTATATAATATTAAAACAAATGCAATGACCCAGATTACATAATTTACATCCTACTGGGCACTCAATAACTATAGTACATCTATATACAATCCTACTAACTGCCATTGATTTTTCACTATTTATATACCTTTATTCTCCACAAGATTAATCCACTTGATCCAAGAGTAGATCCCTTATCAGTGTAAGGTAGAGGTGCTATACAAGAATCCTGGAGCTTTAAAAAATATGGAAAAGAAGGGGTGAATTTCATAGAAACTCAGTGAGTAAACAATCCCATGGTCACCTAAAAACCCCCCATTTAAAAAATCATGCTTGAAAGTGTATATATATATAACCGTGAAGATATACTTACTCGTTCTACAGCCATAATCTCAATATGCATTTGAAAACTATAATTCAACGAGAAAATCAAGTAATTGAAATTATGATATTCAATAACATACAGATAAACATCAAGGTATGCTACTATAGAAAATATATTCGCCATAAGAAAACTAACAAACTTTCTAAAATTTCATTAAAACTCAATATAGTGAAACATACAACTGGATTTCCCAAAGAATAAATTTCAAGAGGTAACTATTAGCATATAAGCATACTCATCGTCATAAACCATCCAACACGTCTGCTGGATGCTCATGAACATATATATACATCCTTACATTTCCTCCCTTATCCACTCCTGCCTCGAAAATTCACATATTCACAAGTGCACGTGAGGGTTACCAATAAATTTCTCAATGGGTCCAGTATCTTAAATCAATTAATTTAATATATCAAGTAGCATAAATCTCAAAACAACAACATTTTTATATCACAATATATAAGAGCCCTTGTTCAAGTAAGCAATGTTTACCAAACATACATGAATGTACCAAAGTATTTTCATATACATTTATCACCTAGAAAAATAGAATTGCCAACTCCAATAACATAAGGCAAGATGAAAATGCATAATTTTATCATGGCAAACCATTTTATGTCCACATACAACATATAAGTATACTTTTGAAACCATTTTAAGATATATAGGAAAATCTCAATATTTAAAAGGATTTATAATATTTCATATAATAAAATTATTTGGTATTTACAAATGGGACTTTCAAGTGAGAAGGATCATCCACTCACCTTAAAAATTCCTTAAAAAGCTAGATCAACTAACTGGGAAAATCAAGCCACTCAACCTATTTGGATTTTTTGGCTGGATCCCCAAACATCTAACATTGGCATACTTGAATTGTCAAAAGGGAATTTATCTAGAGCTGATGAATAACAATTACTCAATATACCTCAACTTTGAGGGTTAGGATTTTAGGTAAGGATTTCTTAAAAGCTTAATGTAAACTTCCTATAAAATAAATCTTTTATTCTATGATTACTCACCACCCTCTAAAGTGCAGGTAGGAAGCTTAGCTGGGGCTAGATCACCATCTTAAAAAATAAGAAATTACATTATGGCCCCATCGAGAAATTAAAGTTTTTCACCTCCATCCCTTAGTAACATTTTTTTAAGGTATTACACTAATAAAACTCAAGTCATTTTTTATCTTGCATTTTTTTTCAAGACTTAAAATTGCATCATTCTTAGATTGATACTAGTACATATCAAGTTTAGCATTGCAAAAAGAGTACCAATTTTTTTTATTTTTTAAGTAAATGAAACAAACAAAGACCATTAAGGAAGGACTGAAAATGAAAGTCATTATTAAGAAGATCTCATAAATGTCTTCTTGCATATCACTATTGAAAAGGTCAGATCACCTATAATCATTAAGCTAATTTTGACTTTAATTGGGCACTTGAACTTCTTATCCCAATTCAACATTCTCTTTATTAAGAAACACGATAAGTAAATCCTAATAATTTTGCCATTAAACTCATAATTAGGACCAATTGCACATAATGAGATATGGCATTTGCCAAGGCTCATCCAAGAATTATCATTCAAGGACCAAGCAACTTAGTGTGGAATATAAAAAATGGCATGTTTCGAGAGGCCTTTGAGAAAATCATGGCATTATATACACTAGAATATTGCTTCATGTGTAGAATTGTATGATGTTTGTAATTTTCCACAAAACTCACTTGATTTTATCACCAATTGTGATCAAGTCAATGATTCATGACAAATATCTTTAATCGTCATCTCAAAGTAATGTGCTTCCAGGGTTTAGATGAATGGTGTGAATATTTTAGAATCTAGCATCATTAGTTCTGCTTGAATTTCTAAATTTCTCCATTTTTTAGCATACTCTCAAGTTTTCTTCCTCACACTTTTGGAAGTTTTGCCATTGTTCTCTAATGGATCATCTAACCGAGCTAGCAATATTCGATGGAAGTCTCCACAAAACCTTTCCCTCCCAAATTTCGTAAGGGTCAGAGTGGCAATACTATTGAAGAATTAGATCTATCAAACTCTAAAAAGAAAAAAGAAAGAAAGAAAGCATGAGCAATTGCTTATCTTTTAACTAAACAGTCATCTCATCGAAATATAGCTTCAAGCAAACCTAAGGATCTTTCCCACTACGCTTATCATCTTAAGATCTTTAGAAATATCAATCTGTAAAATGGTATATAAATATTCCATATTCACTTGCTCAAAAAATCATGAACCACATATTGTTGGTGCCTACTCTATTGGGGCTCATTAGCTTCTCCCTTCCTTGAAGCTATTTTCCTTATTCAACATGTGAATTTGAGAAATGGCTTACACCAATAAATTGGACTGTGGATCGTTTGGCTGGGTTTGAGCATATGCTTATAATTAGCTTAATTTGGAAGATTTAGTAACACGATATGATAAGAGTGTAGATGACATGGTTGTGGTATATGGCAAAGGAAAGAATATGGGCTACATGGTGATTGTGAATAGCCAAGAAAATAGATGGATCCAAAGAGGTTTTCAAAAAAAAGGTTGGGCTTAACACCCACAAGCAAGGAACATAGCAACTAACTTGAAATTTATTTCTATTTCTTTGGTCACTTTTATCCATTTGGTCACTTTTAATTTCATGTTCTCAACTATTGATCTTTGAATTCAAACAATTCAATCCTCAAATCTTGATTCTTTAACTAATCTTAATTCATTTACTTCATGATCACTATGTTGACCTCTTAACTATTGACCTCATTATTTTTTTTTTTATGCACAATCCTAATTAGAAAATTTTGCTATGCAACAAATTTTTCAAATCACAAAAATTTACATGAAAAAAAAAGATATTTCAGTCACCGATCTGCTCAATTTTTTAAAAAAAAAAAATTCAGCTTGTGATTCCTTCTATCTTGGACTTCAAATTTTCATGTTTAATTTTGAAATTAAAGTAAAAAAAAATTATGACACTATACAACCACAAACTTTATTTTTTTCCTTCTTGAAATTTTTTTTCTCATTAACAAGATCTAATGAAAATATATATATATATATATATGTGTGTGTGTGTGTAAAAATTTAACTGGTTACAAGTGTCATGTTCTTCCTTGAAACCATTGAAAAATTCTCATTTTATACTAAAGTCTTTGAATATTTTGAGCAAATAAGTTTATTAATTAGTAACGTGAAACAAAATGCAAGATAAAATTCAATTTTATTTTTTATTTATTTTTTTAAATGCACCTAAATGATTAGTGTGAAAAATTTACCTTGACTAAAAAAAAATATTTGAATGGATACTATGATATATGCAAATGATATGCTATGAAAATCTAGGTAATTAACATGGTGCATTAAAACAATAAGTTATTATGATGGTTATGCTGATGATATGCTATGAAAAATTATGTGAATGAAAACTAGCATTTATGAAAATGATATGCTATAGAAACTTGAGTAATTTAAACAATGCCTTGAAACTGTATGTTAGTCAGACGATTATTTTTATTTCTTTTATTTTTTACTTTTGTCTAAAATGCACTTAAATGACCAACTTCAAGAACTTATCTTGATTCAAAAAAGATATGAACAAAAACTATGACATATGCAAATGATATGTTATTAACTCCTAAGTAATTCAAATGATGAATTTAAACAATAAGTTATTATGATGATTATGCTAAAGATATGCTATGAAAAATGGTGTGAATTACAACTAGAATTTATGTGAAAGATATGCTATGGAAAGTTGAGTAATTAGAATGATGCATTGAATCCATACATTATCATGACTATTATGCTAAATATATGAATGAAAATTATGATGCATTTAAATTATATGCTATGAAAATTGATATGAATGAAAACTAAACCGTATGTAATGTTATGTTTGGTTGGATGGTTATGAACACAATTTATATATATTTTATATCCCTTTACACTTAGTCTTTTGTCATGCTTATTTGCTTAATTGGATACCTGAAATTGGTTTTGTGGTTTGCTCAGTTTTTGTGCTTAAATGAATTTATTTGGTAAATTTATATTGTTTAAGGTTTTTGGATATATCTTGAGTTCTGAACTCCAATTTTTGGTGATTCTTATATCTTTGGAAAGCTAAAAGAAAGATCAAAAAATCTCATTCAGAGTCCCAAGCCTAATTCAGCTATTTTGGAGGTTAAAAAAGCCCACAAACTGGAACAGAGTGATATCTTATGAGCCAGAATTAGTTTTAATATTTTCATCATAAATAGAGCCCTACCCATCATTTTGGTGCAAACTTAAGCTCATAGGATCGCTAAGATCCACTCTCACAACTTTTATAAAGGGCTTAAGGTCAAAATACACCATTTTAAATTAGTTTCAAGGCTATGGACTTAAATGCTAAATTCTATTATGGGTTGGATTGTTTTGGAAAGTTATCACAGTTTTTAGTCCATAACTTGAGCTAGGAATCAAACTTTTATGTAGGGTTAAGACCATTGGACTCCTAATAGATAAGGCCACATTTCATTTGAAGTAACCCATGTCCAAATAAGCCTCCTTCCAACCCTAATTAGTAGCCTAATCAAGAGGCAGTATAGTGAGCCTATAAATACTCAATTGAGCCACAATCATAATAACTTTGAGAATCATTTTTACATTGTCTCTAATTAATTAGTCTACTAGAACAAGACTCCAGCCTAGGGATGGCAACGGGTCGAGTTCGGATGGGTATGTCAATATCCATACCTGTACCCCCCCAGAAAATTCCTTACCCATACCCTGTCCATACCCGCAAACACTATAGTGGGTTCGGTTATGGGTTTATACCTGTGGGTATGGGCATACCTAAAGGTATACCCACTAGAATTTAAAAAAAATTCTAAATTTTTTATTCTGAAAAGAAAATGGGGCAATTTATGTTTTAACCCCCATTGACTTTCTATCGACTTCAAATAAACCCTTTTGAAAAAATAAGAAATTTCATTATGGCACCAATAAAATTAAAGATCTTCACTTCAATCCCTCAGTTAGTAACATTTTTTTTACTAGTGTTTATTAAAAAAATAAAAAATTTTATTTAAAGGGTAAATGGGCATAGGTATGGATATTTTCTCATACCCATACCAGTTACGAGTATGATTTTCATACCCATACCCACACGCGAACATTTTTTCTCATACTTGTACTCATCCATCACAAGTGGATATCCACAGGTAAACAGGTATGCAGGTAAAATTGCCATCCTTATTCCATTCCTAATTAGGTTTCTTCTTTCCTTTTATTTTTCTTTTTATTTTTATATTAATATGTAACTAAACTTTTATTTCAATCTAAGGGAAATTCTACACCAATTCTTTTAAATTCTAATTTATTTCCAATTTGATTCTCTTGATTCTCTATTTTAATGCTTATAGTTGTTTTGAATAATTGATTAAGGTGACAAATTAATTAATTATTCATTTTCAATTACTGTTAGTTGAATTTTCATAGGCAATTTATTATTATTTGTGAATGTCTGGTTGGAGTAGTAAGAGGGTTTTGATTTACTGCTAGGGTAAGTCAATTTTCCTAGAGAATTGGGGGTGCTTATTTGATTTACTATTGGGGTAAATTAATTAATTAAACTTGGTGTTTTCATATCCTAATGCTATAAATGAATTGGTTGAGATGCTAGGCTTCAACTGATTCAGAAATAAAAGTTAATTCAATGATGAGCTTGGTTAACCAATTTAGGAAGAAAATAATAAGAATTAACTAGGTGTTAGGTTTGATTAGATTCTTAGCTAAGTAGTCAAAAAAGGAATAAAATAATTGTGTTAAGGATTAGTCCCAAAATTAGTTGCAAGAGCCCCTTGAATTGAAGTTTTCTCATTTGATTTTCCCTTCTATTTTTTATTTTGCTTGCTTTGCATTTAAACTATTTGATTAAATTTCTATTCTAGTTAGATAGTATCCAACCCCTTCCCCCATCATTTCACACTATAAGCACATTAAAGTAAATTACTAGTCTCTATAGAATCGACCTAAACTCACTCTAGCTATAAACTTAAGTAGTTCAGTATTATCTTTGTCAATCTCAATAACCGTCAAAAGGAATGAAATGAGAATGGGAATGGATAAAAACTGTTCGGTATACACTATCGAATGGGAATGCCCATTCCCTAGGAAATAGCCATTCCATCACAAAAGCAATGGAATAGGTAATTTCATCATTCATAGATTGACCTCTTTACACTCTTATTCCTTACATTTTTCATATATTTCAAAATTATCCTTATATTATTAAGTAATAAAATAAAGTTATCTTTTCAATACTTTTACTATAAAAATATTTTTGATAATTATATTTTTAATAATAGAATTTAAAATAAGATATTTTATATTATTTATAAAATAAATATTTTTTATTAAACAAAATTATTTAATATAGAACAAAAATTAATCAATTAAAATTTATTTATTGATATATAAGATGAGTCAAAATTATGAAAAGAAGAATGGCCTACTTAAAGAACCAAAAAAAATGGAATGAAATGCGATATAACTTGAAAAATTGAAACCTTAAGCCTTTTTAATTGCTTTTAGATAAATATTTTATTATTTTTTGTTATAAGGATATTATTGTAATTGATTAGTTTTTTTCCATTCTATTCTATTCCTAAAATGTTTTACCACACCAAACATAAAAATGGAATGGAATGCACATTCTATTCCTAACCGTACCAAACATAATTATAGAGTAGTCATTCTATTCCATTCATTTTCTATTCTCATTCTCATTCCATTCCATTTCATTCCACTAAACATAACATAAATGATAGGTTATAAGAAATTATGCCAAAATCCAAATCAAAAATAAATCAAAACGTGCATGTGATTGCAATGGTGGAGTGTGTGTGTGAGAGAGTGAGTGTCATGATATAGAAAAAAAAATTAAAGTGAAGGTGACATAATACATGTATGGTATGAAGATAAATATGTCAAAATAACACGATAATGATATATATGCTCCTAGTGTCCTATTTTGGTGGAACCCTATTGTTTTTGAAAATTGTTCTCTTGTAAGTTATGGTTTTAAACTTAAATGATAAGTTTCTATGGCTTATCTATCAATGCATGGTTACACTAGAACATTTTTAGCTTTAGGCAACATTAAATCCAGCAACATTTAAAAACCGTTGCCTAATATTAGAATAGGCAACAGTTTTTTTAAC
>JANHAO010003547.1:0-26597 GCA_026873985.1 Saraca asoca
AATTTGAATTTGAATTCAGCTATTAAACTTACAATTAATGCTCTTTACATTTACCTTGTTGTTTTGGATTTATTTCTTCAAATTTAGGTAAATTAATTGATGTATTGACTATTGGAGTGATTGAAAATTCTTTTTTTTTTTATAGAATGGATGTGATGTGTTTACTGTGCATGTTACAATAACTAAAAGAATCGACTCAATAATCTATTCAGCCCTTTATGAATCGATTACCGAATTGATTTACATATGAATATTGTTCCTAAATCGATTCGAATCAAATTCCAAACCTTTGGTCAAAAATGTTTCATAAACTAAATATTCTCGAATCGATTCATAAATCGATTTGTATATGATTGTCAACACCTCATCTATAAATCGATTAGGTAATCGATTCACTAGCAAAAATCGTTGCCATTGTAAATCGATTAAGCAATTGATTCACATAAAATTCCTAACTTTCAGTGAAAAATCTCCATAAACGTAATCATCATGAATTGATTCGTATATGAAAATTCATGCGTAAATCGATTATGTAATCAATTCACATAGTAAAAACCATTGCCTATAGTGCATGCAGTGTTGTTCATTTATAAAAAATCATTGCCTATTCTACCCAACAACGGTTGAGAAGTGTTTCCTATATATGTCAAAAATTGTTGCCTATTATGTACTAAGGTTTTGTTTCTTTCTAAGAAAACTGTTGCCTATTTTGAGTTAAAGCGTTGCCTATTCTCTTTGGCAACGGTTTATAAGTATTGTCTGAGATTTCAAAAATCATTGTTAAAACATGAAATGAAAATCGTTGCCTATAACTGAAGAATAGGCAACAATTTTATGGTTTGTTGCTAAAAATCCTAAAAAAATTGTTGCCTAAAAGAATAGGTAACGTTGGATAAGAGAACAGTCGAAAACCATTGCCTATTCTTTTAGGCAACAGTTTTCAGACTTTAGGCAATAGTTTTTGGCCATTACCAAAGGCCAGAAATGTTGTAGTGCATCTAGAGACATGAACCACATAGATACATGAACCTTAGACATAAATGATCTAGAAACATGAACTTTTAGACTTTCTAGAATATCATGTTTAGTATTCCAACACATCGTTTGTGGTGTTGTAGTAACTTTTCTCGTTGGTGGCATTTGAGGAAAGCCATGAAAGGAGATCATTGAGATTAGAATGGTAGGTGCTATTGGGAGAGAAAGTGGTTCTATTTGGACAACCATATTATACATATGTTGTATCAATTTGAGCTTTAGCTATTGTTATGAGTGAGATGCTAGTGATCAAGCAAAGGGAAATAGAGATAGTGGCATAAAGTTTGAAGAGAAACATTTTCTCATTTATCAGTCATTGGTTTTTACTTCTCGTTATAAGCCTCTCTATTTCACCATAAGTTGGTCAGCTTTTCCTTTTATTATATCTATTTATTATTTTTTCTTTCTATTATAATATTGATTGATGCAAATGAGAGCAACTGTAGAGTAGTAACTTGTAAAAGGGAAACAATCCAAGATTAATAATATATTAAAAACATAGTATTTTTAATTATATAGATGGAGAACTCTCTCCGTTTTATATGTATATATTTATCTATTTTATTGGAATAATAAATTTCTTTTACTTTTGTTAAATGTGAAATTCGGATAATCCTTGATGGACCTACGAACAGCTCGAGTGCGGCAAAGACCTAGCTCAAAGAATACTCAGATTGCTGCACCTCTAGTTCGCGTCATGAAGCGACCCCCTCAACTCGAGCTCATTCCTAATAGAACAAGTTTGCCCTCACCATCCCGAAGATAGGCACTTCCCTAAACCAAATGATCTAGCTCACGAGGCGTGACTAGCGACCTGGAAGCTCGCTAGATAGAAGGCCAATTCATGTTCGGTCTAGTGAACATATGGGGCCCACCTATAGGAGGTAATCTGCAGTCGCCAAATTACAAGGTTTAATCTATCTATCCTATCTTGTATATTAAATGCTGATGTAATAGATTTACTACATGTAAAATTACAATTGTAACCTCATCTCCTCTATAAGTATAGGAAGGAGGTGAACATTAAGAGGGAGACACCTATATATTGAAACTCTATAAAAATATTCTTAGATAAATACACTACCGTGGACATAGGGTCTGGTTCCACTTAAATTTAGCCAAACCACATTAAAAATCTCGTGTTTTCCTACTGTTCTTCCCCTCTTTCTTGCTTATTTTGCTAATTTCCTATCTTTGAACCAGTTAACAGCTTGAGATCCAAAAGAATCCCTCGTTGGCTGGAGTTTGGATTAGAACTAGATTCCACCATCAACATTTTGGTGTCGTCTATGGGGAATCTCACGTGTTCTGGTTCATTTCCTATTATAATGGCCAAGGAAAGAGCTACCAGAGCTTCAAATGCATAACTCAATCCTCCAGAAGGTCATATCTTGATGACGGACTCCTCTACTACGCTCATCATCAGAGCAACCATTAGCTTTCCTCCAACCAGCTCTGTCTAGCCAGTCCCTATCGTCAACGGCATAGATGGAGTACAAGCCTGGCTCCAACGTTAGGAGAAACTTGAAAACATGATGAGAGAGCTAGCTAAAACAGTCATAATATTGGTACAATCACAAGCTCATAGTGTACCAGAACGGGCTAAAATCGACATGCCTGTGGGTGAATATCCCGATGAAACTGACTAAGAGCAGACTTCCAATCACCATCCACATGGTCGAAAAGGTGAGCCAAGCCACCAAGTCTCTAGCCAATGACTGGGGGGCTTGGATGTTTTGGTAGAAGACCTCTTTCAAAGAGTAAAGCATTTGGAGGAGCACCCTCAAACATGAAATGACCAAGGTCACTTCGGGGAACAAACTCCTTTCTCTAGGGAGATCGAAGAGGAATCCCTCCCACATAAACTCAAAGTTCTGGCCATTCTGCTATACGATGGAAATAGTAACCCGTATAATCATTTGGACCTGTTCAACATTTAGATGGATCTCCAAACCAGTAACTCTTTGATCAAGTGCCACGTCTTCCCCACTATGTTAAGTGAAGTTCCTCAAATGTGGTTCAAAAGCCTCCTGACTCACAGTATTAGCAATTAGGAGGAGTGCTAGGAAAAGTTCATCAACCAATACAGAGCGTTGAAGAAGTAACTCACGCCCCCATGCCATCTCACTACGGTCTTCCAGAATAAGCAGGAAATATTGAAAAACTATATTACTCACGTCAGGTGCGAGGTTAACAATGTAAAGAAGCCCTCAGATAAGGCCATCTTAACTGTCATTTCAGCAAGACTTCGTAGAGATGGAAAGTTGTTCAAAAGTTTATACAAGTCCCCAGTTAGCAACTTGGGTGAATTTTATAAGCTAGCCATTAAACAGATTAAATGGGGAGAGATTTTCAGTTCATAGAAGCCCAAGGTGGGTAACTTAACTTAAAATAAGAAGAGTAACCGTAGAGACCAAAAAGATAAGCCCAACCCTCAGCTCGCTAAAAAGGGCAAGGATGAGCAACCCCCATTTACAAGTTGCCATAGCACCTATAGCATCCTGTCAAACACCCAAGATAAGATTTTCGCAATGGAAAGGGATAAAGAGGATTTCGAAAAACCTCTGCCCTTGAAGACTCCCAGTAAGTCCAGACACAACCGAGGGAAATTTTGTGCATACCACAATGAATTTGGGCACATCACCTCAGAATACTGGGCGTTGAGGGACGCTATTGAAGATCATATTAAAAGAGGTCCCTTGGAAGACTACGTGGTGCAACCTTCCAAGTAGGGACTTGGACTATCTTGGTAGGACCCTGAGCAAAAGCAGTCTCTTACATTCAAGATTATTTATTAAATTTTTGTAATTTTGTAACTTATATGAACATTTTGAATTTCTTTACTGATTTTGGATTTTTCAAATAGGTGAATCACCTAGAAGGCATTTTTTATTTGGGCACAAGATTACCCCAGTTATAAGATCGGCTAACTCTTTTATTTGGGCACAAGATTGCAGTGAGCACGAGATCGCTCACTCTCTTATTTCGTAGCTCTCATGTGAAATTATTTGCTTATTTGGCCATGAGGTTGCCTCGAACATGAGATCACTTACTTTCTCATTTGGGCATGGTATCGCCCTGATTGTAGTTCACATGCAACTCTAATTATGCACAGTTCACACATGAATTATTTAGACAACACTTATACGAGGAACGAGAACGATGTATAGAGATTACAAAAGGGAACCTTATTCATTAAAAAGCCTTAACAAGGTAAAACTACATCAGAAAGCCAAAAATACAAGGGGAAAAGCTATAACTAATTTTCTTCTAAGAAGAAGGACTAGTCACAAAGTGACGCACCCTAGCTGATTAGAAGCTCATAAACCTGCCAAGATCTTCAAATTTTTCCTTCCAATGCTTCCTCGATGGTAGCATGATTGCTTCTTATTTTTTTGGCCTCCAACTCCTCATCTGAATCATAAAGGAAGTAAATCAGGAAGTGCTAGGAACTTAGCCGATCGAACAATGGCCTCACGGCAATGCCGAAAAGACATACTCTGAGATCCATGTAAGTTCCTTCCATGTTATTGGAGAAGCCAAATCTTCTGAGTTCTCTATACAGCAGACCATACACAACCCAGAGGAGAGCTAGAAGATTGGAAGTAATGGAGGTTTATCTAGAATCTTCAAGGTTTTCTCAATGGAGAGACAGAGGAGATCTCCTTTCCCTTAAATAGAGCCAAGTTCAGCTTCACTGAAGAGTCTAGATTAATCTCCCCAATCACCATCATTCATTACCTCAGAAAGGATTAAGGTTGACTCATCAACAATTGGTAGACATGTGCCATAGGAAGCGTAGCCTAGAACAGATGAAATGCCAGTCTTGGAGAAGACTTTAAATGAACATCAACTGAAAAGTCTTAACTCCCAACCCATGAAGCTAGTTCAAAGTTGGGGGGCTTATGTTATATGTGAAATTCAGATCATCTTTGATAGACTTGTGAATAGCTCAAGTGCGGCAAAGACCCAGCTTAAAGAATACTCAGATCGTTATGCCTCCAATTTGTGTCACGAAGTGACCTCCTCAGCTCAAGCTCATTCCTGATCAAACAAGTTCGACCTCACTATCTTGAAGATAGGCACTTCCCCAAACCAAATGATCTGGCTCGCGAGGTGCGACTAGTGACCTGAGAGCTCGCTAGATAGAAGGCTAATTCATGTTCTATCCAGCGAATGCATGGGGCCCACCTGCAGAAGGCAATCTATAGTAGTCGAATTATAAGATTTAATCTGTTTATCCTATCTTGTACATTAAATGCTGATATAATAGATTTACTGTATGTAAAATTACAATTGTAACATCTTTTCCTCTATAAGTACAGGAAGGAGATGAACATTAAGAGGGAGACAATTGTATACTAAAACTCTATAAAAATATTCTCAAATCAATACACTACCATGGATGTAGGGTCCGATTCTATCCGGATTTGACTGAACCATGTTAAAAATCTCGTGTTTTCCTGCTGCTTTTCCCTCCTTTCTTGCTTATTTTGCTAATTTCCTACCTTGGAACCAATTAACAGCTTGAGATCCTAAAAGAATCCATCGTTGGCTGGAGTTTGGATCAGAATTGGATTCGACCATCAACAACTTTGATGTTGACTTCACTGACACATGTCCTTCATCCAAAAGGAAAAAATAATTATACATGAAAGAATGTTTTTTTTCCAGCTACTACTTGTTAACTTTGCTCACTCCCATTTAACAATAACAGTACTAAAAATTTTAACAATTATTTAGCAAGCATGATTAATACAAACTGTTAAAAATAAGATATCATCAAATGACAACACTTGGAAATTTTTGGGATAACTTTTAAAATCAAAGGCATGAGAGACAAAGTCAATATAGTAAGAAGTACGGGTGTAAGGTACTTTATTTTTAAATTTTGAATCATATTTGAGCACCAAATCCTTTATTCATGGCTATTAAAATATATTTTATTTATAACATTAAAATAATTTTTTTAAATTTTAAATTAAGTGAATAGAACAATGTATCTTAGATTTCTTCACTAAGTAAATTAAAACTCTTTTAAAACTAATAAAATTAATATTTGAACCATTAAAATTCTTATGATCTCCCACTTGATTTCAAAAGACAAACTAAATATTTTTTAAGGCCATGATAATAAGCATTATCTCAAATTTTTTTGATATAGATTTTAGGAAAAAATACAAATTACCCCCTTTAACTTGAGTTAATTGCATTTAAGCCCCACAAACCATTGATTCTTACAATCTACCTTCTTTAATTTTGGATAAGTGATAAATTGCACCAACATAAAAAATTTTCATAGTTTTCACAGGAATCTAAGCGTCATATTATATTGACATGAAGATAAAAATATGAGAATTGTGGTAATGGGCTTTCCTATGCACACTGATAAAGAAAACCATGCTACAGTGACCAAAATATCCACAAAATGGGAAAAATTAAAAATAATACATAAGTCGAATTGCTCCTAAATTTGAGACAAGGCCTCCACATTATGCTTTATTTTTTTTTATAAAGTATCATATCAAACTGAGTAAGTTTGCTCTCTCAAATCACTCATAAGATGAATGTTGAGTGTTGAACGTAACTAGCCTAATGTTGAAAGAGGTTGACTGCTAGAATCAATAGTTTACGAGGGTTAAATGAAATTACCCAAAGTTGAAGGGGATAATTTGTAATTTTTCCTAGATTTTATATAGCTCTCTTATGTCTATATAAATATATATCATTCAATTAAAGACTAGCACTGGATATTGAATTGGTCCCCATTCATATCATATTCAAAATCTGGCAACTCTAATAAAGTTGCATTCCAATTTGAGTATTAGCCATCGAGGAAATGTGTGTGGAACACAATATGTCTAACTATTTAAATTAATTATTTTTGATAATAAATTTCTTAATTGGTTTTACCTGCTACAAAACTATAGTTTAAATATACTATTTCTTTTTATTCTTATGAGATAAATTAGTTATTGGTTTTGGTATGCTGCAAGATTAAATTTTTCCTAAACTAGTTGCTCTTTATAACAGTCCCAGCTTAGTTCTTTTAAATTTATTAAAATTGTTACATTAGCTATATGTATGTTTTGATACATATCTACAAGTTGTTCCCTACTTCTGTGCTAAAACCAGCTAGATATGAGTTAGAAGTTGACGACATCATTTGATAAAACTAATCTAGGTTCTTTAATCAATTGAATTTTTGCCTTCTATGAAAATTAGGGTAGTTGCTCTTTGCTTTATGATGGATACTTACAATGCTATCCTAACTTGTTTTTACTAATATATTTCACTACTTTGGTAAAAATTGCATTCTGTACATAGTGTACTAACTTTCCATATTGATGCTAAAAGTTTTATTTATTTGAGAAGTCTAAAAAAAGTTATTTTTGTGCATGTTGCTCTTTTTAGCCTGACACTATAATTTTGTAGTTCTGTAGAAATCTGACTTTGCAAGTTGCTTTTTGATCTATGTCACCTCATGGTGACTTGGCATAGGATTGTCATAGCTTTATAGACTTTAAAAGAGCAAGTAAATAAGCTAGTCATTATACCGTTGCCACCTCATGCTAACTTGGTAAAGGACTAACACAGTTGCACAATCCCTGAAAGACCAAGCAATTAAGCTAGCCCCTATACTATTGTTAATGACAACTTATTAGAGGTCACTTTCCAATCTAATAAAGCAAGCTACTACAATTCCAAAGCCTTTGACTAAAACTGACAACAAACTAAGAGAGGAAGTTGCTATAATTTCAAAGCCTCTAATAGAAAAGGACAACATACTGAACGAGCAAACTACTTGACATGGAGACCAAGTTAAAGGATGTGTTTTTTGGTGCCAAGCTCATCTATAAAAGGGGAGATATTTTTTACTTCAACACACATCATTCAAGCAAATCTTCTTCCCTCTTTAGAAGACTTCTCTCTCTAAGATCTCTAAATTGTCTGAAGTCTTCTATGTCCTTCACTTGTAAATACACTCTTATGAGAGTTTGAAAAACATAGTAATCTCTTTGAGCCAAATCCTTTTGATTCTTGAGTTTTGTAAAGGTTCACTAGCTAGGGGTTGAGCATGAATGGTACACTTGTAGAAACCTTGTAGTTAGGAATTGTGCCTGGCGTGAGGCAAGAAAATTCTTAAGTTGAGAGGTAGGATTCTTGTACCTTGAAAGATCAAATGGGAAATACTATAAAGAAACTTAAAGGAAAAATTGCTAGTGGATAAGCTTTGAGGTCTCTATTGCCCTTGATAGAAAGGAGTAGATCCAAATGAACGATTTTCCTTTTGAACCATCAAACATCTACACATCGGTGCTATCATTCTTTTTCCTTACTCTTTCACTGTTCATACATTTTAAATTGGTTATCTTTGTATACTATTTACTTGATCTTTCATATATTTCTCAATTGCTCTTGTTAAAAGAAAAATTTTATAAAATTATAATCATATTTTTAAGCATCAATTCACCCTTCTTAGTGTATTTATCCTATTAATTGGCATCAAAGTTTGGCATCTAAGTTTGGCATCTATTGTTAAACCTTGACCACTTTGGTGTAAAGATCTTATAGAGACATGATGGATAATTGTAGATCATCATATGGACAAGAAAGTCATTTCACATCTAGACCACCATTGTTCCCTGGAACCAATTATGATTATTGGAATCAAATACGATCTTTCTTCAAGCCATTGATGATGACATGTGGAAGATTATTGAAGAAGAGCCTATCATCTCAAAGAAAAAAAACAAGGTAACTAACAAGTGCCAAAACCAAAAAGTGAGAGAAGCAAAGCTGAAAAATGAAAAATCAATCTCCATCAAAAAGCTAAAAATGCTATCAGATGTGTCATGACACAAAAAAGAATTCAAGAAAATCTCCAAGTGCATCACCACCAAAGACATGTAGGACAAGCTCCAAATCACCTTTGAAAAAATAAAGTAAGTGAGACAGACTTGCATTAATATGTTAACCCAAGAGTTTCCAAATGGAGGAAAGAGAAAAGATTAAACTTATATTCAAGAAACTCTCCACCATCACAAGTGATCTCTGTGCTCTTGGAAGAATCATTTTCGAATCAGATTTTATCTTAAAAATCCTTAAAAGTCTTCCAAAAATATGGCAATGCAAATGTGATGCAAATCACGATGGTAAAAATCTTGAAACTTTCATTTATAATGCACTAAGAGGAAAGCTCTTAGCATATGAAAAAAACATACATGAAAAATACAAATGATAGAAAAAAAAACAATATTGCTCTTAAAACTTCTACATCATCTTAAGAAGATGAAGAAAAAGAAATAAAAGATCCTAAAGTTAAAGATAAAGAAATGGCATATTTTATAAAAAGATTCATGAATATGTATAAAAGAAAAAAAAAGCAAGATAGAGAAAAGTCATTTGTAAGAAAAGAACAAGTGAAAAAAGAGTAAGTAAGAAAAGAAATGAGTAATCAAGTACCAACTTACTTTGCATTAAAGAAACTTGGTCACTTCAAGGTAGATTTCTTGAATCTTAGGAAAAAGAAATTCCAAAGGAGACCACCAAAGAAGAAAGTAATCATGACTAGTTGGGATGATGAATATGTCTCCTTTAACGAAGAAGTCCAAGAAGAAAGAGAGAAGGAAGTAGCAAACCTTTGCTTCATGGCCAAAAAACACTATACAGAGGTAATGAATCTTGATATTCTTATTCCCTATGATAAGTTACAAAAGGCTTTTGAAAGTTTGATGGATGATTCCTATAACATCATATCAAGATATCTTTTTGAAGAAAAATCTTCCTTGGAAAAGGAACTTTAATTTTTAAAAAAGGAAAACCAAACTTTGAAAAATAATGTTGATTATTTGAAAAAGGAAAATGATTTCTTGAGAAAAGAAAATGGAACTTTTGAAGAAACGGATATCTTTTCTAAAAATTATTTGACGAACCAAAATGCTTTTCTATCAAATGAAGTTTGACTCCTTGAAAAAAGGAAAAAAAGAAATTTTGATTAAAAAAAAATCTTGTTTTGAAAAACAAACAAGTTACTCATTCATTAGAAAATGAAATTCAACCCTTAAAAAAGAAGAGTCAATTGCTCATTCATTAAAAGAAGAAAACAAATTTTTGAAAAAAAAAAGTAAATCCTTGAAAAAAGGACCTTTCCTAGTTTGTTAAAGGAAAAAGAAAATTGAATGCTATTTTGGGAACTCAAAAATTGTCTTCTAATAAAGGGGAAGTTAGTTTTGTTTATAGGAAACATGATAAGTATCGAAAGAATTTCTTTATAAAAGTAATTCAAAATTTTGACCCTTTTTTGAAATTAACTTTTGTGGGAAAAATAGACATATTTCTCAATCTTGCTTTCATAAAAAGAAATCACTGGATTATAATATACATGTTTAGGTATCAAGAGGGCAATATTCAAAAAACCAAGAGACTAAACCAAAAGGATCCAAAATGATTGAGGTACTTGAGATAAGATAGCTTTCTTTTTATAGGTTAGCTTTAAGGCTAGTTTCAGAAAAGACTATTGGTTCCTTGATAGTGGTCACTCAAAACATATGACAAAAGACCCAAGCAAGTTTATTTCTCTTAAACCAATTCAAAAAAAGTGAAGTAGTTTTTAGTGATGACACAAGATGCAAAATTGTTTATGTTGATAAAATTGGTATTAATTCTTTATATCATATCAATAATGTTAGAATGATCGAAAGACTCAAACACAATTTCTTAAGTATTAGTCAACTTTGTAACAAAGGTTATAGAGTTGTATTTGAATCATTTCATTGTTATATGTAAAGCATCTTTAATAACAAAATATCTTTTATGGGCCCAAAAAAAAATAACATTTCTGCAATTTCCTTAAAGGATACTCCTTCCAAGGAAGCAAAATGTTTTTTTTCAACAAGTGATCAAAGTTGGCTTTGGCACAAAAGGCTTGGATGCCTTATTTCAAATCTTAACAAAAATGATTTAGTAAATGACCTTCCTAAAATCAACTTTGAGAAAAATCACATATGCAATGCTTGTTAATGTAGAAAACAACTAAAATCATCTTTTTAACCTAAAAATGTTGTTTTCACTTCAAGATCCTTGGAGTTACTATATATGGATCTTTTTGGTCCTATAAAAACCTAAAGTTTTGATGGCAAAAGTTATAGTCTTGTTATTATTGATGATTTCTCAAGATGTATTTAGACACTCTTTCTAGGTCATAAAGATAAGACTTTCAATATCTTTGCAAAGTTTTGCAAAAGGATTCAAAATGAGAAAAGTATGAGCATATCAAGCATTAGGAGTGATCATGGTAGAGAATTTGAAAATCACTTTTTTTAAAAAAATTTGTGAAGAAATAAGGATTAGCCATAATTTTTTATGTCCTACAACTCCTTAACAAAATGGGATACTGGAAAAGAAAAATATAACTTTAATTGATATAGCTAGAACCATACTTTATGAAAATAATCTTCAAAAATATTTTTGGATGGAAGTCATAAATATTACTTGTTATATCATTAATAGATGCTTGATACATCCCATCTTAAGAAAAAAATCCTTATCAGCTTTAGAATGAAAGCGGTTACTTTCGTACTTTAAGATGTAAATGTTATATCTTAAATAATGGGAAAGACTAACTAGTAAAATCTGATTCAAGATCGGATGAAGGTATCTTCTTGGGTATTTTACCACTAGCAAAGTTTATAAAATTTACAAGAAAAAAACTCTAGTAACAGAAGAATCCATGCATGTTATGTTTGATGAAACTAATGATTTGCCTTTGAGTAAGCCATTAGAAGAAAATGATGACTTCATGACAAATGGATATTCATCAAATGTTTAAAAGCAACAAGCATAACATGAAGATCGAAAAGAGCAAGATGGCTTAAAAGAGCAAAAAGATCAGATTGAGTAACAAAAAGAGCAAACTCCAAGGTTACAATACCAAACCCATCCTAGAGAATGGAGGCATATGCCAAACTATCCAATGGAGTATATCATTGGTGTTCCTTCTCAAAGAATCTAGATAAGGTTCTTAAAGATATTCAACTCAAATAATATAGCTCTTCTCTCTCAAATTGATCCAAAGAATGTCAATGAAGCCTTGTTTGATGAGAGTTGAATCAATTCCATGTAAGAAAAGCTCAACCAATTGAAAAGAATGAAGTATGGAAACTTTTGCCATAACATCTCAATTAATAAATCATTGGCACAAAATGGGTGTTTCATAACAAACTACATGAATATAGAAAAGTGGTAAAAAACAAACCAAGATTAGCAGCACAAGAATACAATCAATATGAAGGTATTAATTATGATGAAATTTATGCTCCTGTTACTGGACTTGTATCTATTAGAATGCTACTTGTTTTTGCATCTTTCAAAAATTTCAAGCTTTATCAAATATATGTCAAAAATGCATTCTTCAATGGCTTCTTAAATAAGGAAGTTTATGTTAAATAATCTCTTGAATTTGAAGATGTTAAAAACCTTAATCATGTTTTCAAATTCATAAAAGCTTTATATGGTCTTAAACATGCTCCTGAAACTTGGTATAAGAGACCTAATAAGTTTTTTTTATTGAAAATGGTTTTACAGGAGGAAAAGTAAATATTATTCTTTTTATCAAAATATTGAACATGATAATTTGATTATGCAAATTTATGTTGATGATATTATATTTAGATCTACTAATGAACACTTTTGTAAGGAATTTTCAAATCTCATGAAAAATGAGTTTGGAATGAGTATGATAGGAGAGCTCTTATTCTTCCTTAGACTTCATGTGAAACAAATCAATCAAGGTATCTTTATCAACCAAGTTAAGTATACTAAAGATCTTTTAAAAAGATTTGGAATGGAAAATGCAAAAATCCTTAACACTTCCATGAGTCTATCCACTAAACTTGATAAAGATGAAAATAATAAACCGATAGATAAGAAGCAGTATAGAGATATGCTTAGCTCACTTCTTTATTTAACCACTAGTAGAGCAAATATCATATTTAATGTTTGCTTATGTGCAAGATATGAATACTCTGATGTTGACTTTACTAGATGTAAGCTAGACAAAAAAAGTACTAGCGGAGCATATTACTTCCTTAGCCAATACTTTGTTTCATGGTAAAGCAACAAACAAGCTTTAGTTGTTCTTTCCACAAATGAAGCTAAATATATGGCAATTCAAAGTTGTTATGCATAAGTATCATGGATAAAGCAGTAACTTAGAGATTATGGTTTGAATTTTAATGAAATCCCAATACTATGTGATAATACTAGTGTCATTAATTTGACCAAACATCCTATTTAGCATATTAGAACTAAATATATTGAAATTAAACATCATTTTATAAGAGATCATGTTCAAAAAAGGGATATGAGCTTAAATTTATAAATTTCAAAAATGAATTAGCGTATATTTTTACAAAGCCCTTCCATAAAGATAAATTGTTTTTATTAGAAATGAGCTTGAAATAATTGATCTCAATTAATTTAGTTTTAAAATGCTTGGATAAGATTTATGGATATTTTATTTTTCCTCTATCATTTATTTTATGTATTTATATATGTTTTTTTTATCCCTTTGATTCTTTTATTATTTGATTGTTACTCCAGTTTTTAGTAATATTTCTTTGACTAGACATACATCTATTTTGCATTACTCTACATTTTTATTTTTTTAGTTTTGCATACATTTTGTGACATATGTTAATGCAATTTGCTGGAAATATTGTGTGCATTTTTGTTGCAAACATAAGTTATTACCTTTTGAAGAAATTATGTGTGTATATGTATCTCATATTTGAAATTGTAATTTACATTTTTATTTGTATTTTTAATGCATTTGATGAATGCTTTCAAGGGTATAATGATGCTCTTTAATGGTTGTGGCAATGCCTAACATTTTTTTTTAAGATAATGGTGATGCTTTGTCATCAATGCGATTTGATTTCCCATTGTTTTTAAATTATCACTATGATGTACATTTAACTTTCTTTAAAAATATATATATGCTGCAAATGATTTTCCATTAAAAAAAATCATTTTTTGACTATAGTTTGTTTTATGATTCCAATTTACTTTCATCACTCTTTAAATTTTTGTTTGGCAATGTTCCTAATTAAAATCTATCAGGACATGTTCACATTAAAATTTCTCATATTTCAAAATTTATTTATTTAACTTCCTACTATGTCATGTTTCTATTTTTAAATTCATGTCATTTAAATTACTGTTATGTCATGTTCACATTTTTAAATTCTTGCCATTTCAATTCCTATTGTGTTACATTTGCATTTTAAATTCCTACCATTTCAATTATTGGTGCTTCACAATTTAAATTCCTATCATTCAAATTCACACCATGCCATATTCACATTTTTAAATTCCTGCCATTCAAATTCCTTTTGCACCATGTTTGCATTTTAATTTCATATTATTAAAATTCCTGTGCACCACATTCACATTCTAAATTCATGCTACACCACGTTTGCATTTTTAAATTCCTGTTATGCTACGTTCGGATTTTCTAAATTCTTGTCACTTAAATTTCTATTGCACTATGATCACATTTTTTAATTTTTGTCATATAAATTCCTACTTCATCATCTTCACATATTTAAATTTCTATTGTGCCATGTCAGTATTTTTAAATTCTTGTTATATTATGTTTATATTTTAAATTCCTATCATTTAAATTTCTGCTTCATCATGCTCACATTTTAAATTTCTATTGCACCACATCCACATTCTATAATTCCTATTATGCCAAGTTCGCATTCTAAATTCCTGTGGTGCCACATTTGCATTTTTAAATTCCTGTCATTTAAATTCCTGCTGTACTAACGGCTATTAAGATTAATAAAAATAATATTCAATTACCTGAGCTTACAATATCGGTAAGTGCAGGTCGAACCACGGAAATTAGCGATTAATTTTAGTATATTAATAGTAGAAAATTAGGGGGTTTGTGATCAACTAATTAGAAATAGACATTAAACAAATAGTAATCATATGAGCAAACAAAAGCAAAGGAAAAGGAGAAAAGCTTCAATCTAATGGACTCTTGCAATCAATTATATACTAATCATTGACACATATATTTTATTCCTTATTTAACTACTTAGCCAAGAACCTAATTAAGCCCAACACGTAACCAATCCTTGTAAATTTCTCTCTAAAGTGGCTAGCCAAGCTTAGCACCTGATTAACTTTTATTGCTAAATCAATTAATGCTCAGCACCTGAACCAATTTGTCAATAGTATTAAGATATAAAACTACTAAGACTAATTAATCAATTTACCCTAACAACAAATCAATTAATTACCCCTAATTCTCTAAGATAATTGACCCGCATCAGTACACAATTGCTACTCAAGCCAAACAACTATAAACAGCAACATTACTCACAAAAATTCAACTAGTAGTAACTCATGATGAATAATTAATTAACTGGCCATTTTAACTATTCATCCAAAGTAATTATTATCATTAAAATAGAAAATTAAGAGAATCAAATTAAGAATAAGTTACTAATAGAAGCAAGTCTCACAAATAACAAGAGAATTGATTCAAAATTTACCTTAGATTGAAATAGAAGTTAAGCTACGCATAAAAGTAAAAATAAAATAGAAAAGAAGACCTAGGCTGGTGTTTTTGGCCTAACAGAGCTCCTCATTTTCACAAAAGTTGAGAAAAACAATTATTGCAAAGAATGAATTACAATTAGCTTAGTTGAGCTTTTATATGGGCTCACTGCACTAACTCAACTTGGGTTATTGATTAGGGCTGGAAGGCGGCACAATTGATTGTGGGTTTTTTCATATGAATTGTTAGTCCATCATTTAGCTTTCCAATAGCCATAACCTTGCTTAAAAAGTCAATTCCTAGCTTAACTTGCGGGCCAAAAACCAATACAATCTTTTAAGGTAATTCAACCCGTAACAGAATTTGTCACTCAAGTCTATAACCTAGAAACTCAATGAAACAATATAGTTTCACCTTAAGCCTTTTATGAAAGTTGTGAGGATGGACCTTAGCTATCATATGGGTTTAGGTTTGTACCAAAATGAGGGTTGGAGCTCTACTTATGATCAAAATACTATTATGGATATTTTTTGAACCATGCAAATGGGTTGGTTCCAAAATAGGCTGGTAAAAGCCCAATAGACGGCCTAGCTAATAAAAACCCTGCTTAACTAAGATTAAAGTCATTAAAGCAAGGCATTAGGTCACATAATGCAAGCTTAAGTCACAGGTCAGGGGTTAGCAACAACCTCAAATTGTTAAGTCTGGCCCACAAGTCGAAACACGCTCACTCTGGTTAAACCCGAAGAGGGACTAACTTGCCTGGATTAACTTGCAGACACAAACTTGCAAGAATCAACTTATAATTAATTTATTATTTTCCTTTTTTGGAATACATTAATATTGTACACCTTAGCAACTATAAATAAGGGTTGAGATCATTGTATAAGAGAGAACCAAATTCTAGACTAGGAGAATCCCTAAAGAAAACCTGTAACTCTACAATATATAGAAACACCCAACAAATACAAAATCTTTGCCAAAATAGACAAAAAAAATATCATAACTATGGAAGTAAGCATTGCACTAGGCTGAACCACGTTAAAAATTTCTGGTGTATCCTTATTCTTACTTTCTCTTTCCTCATCTCTTTCTCTTTTACACTATTAGTTTGTAGTTTAGGGTCACAGAGAACCTGGATTGATTGAAATTGCATGTTAACATTTTGGCGCTAGAAGGAGGACTTAAACTACATTCTGGTTAAATTTCTGGTAGATTTTCCGTTCAACTATGATGGCTAGAGGAAGAACCACTAGGAGTTCAGATGTTCCAGTTGACCAACTGTGATTTTCTATTCAACAGTGGGAATTAGTTCATCCCATGGAAAGCACTTCTACTATCCCTGTCACAAGTGTGCCTCTAACACCCTATCACTAGTTTGTTATTATTATTCCTAGGACTGATGGAATGCAGACATGGTACTTGCATCAGGATGCATTGGAAAGCATAGTGAGAGAGCTAGCTAATGTAGTTAGGGTGCCGACACAAGCATAAGCACAAGATGCACAAAACCAAATTAGGACCACTACATCTAAAGGAGAGCTCCGACAGCCATGACAAAGAGCTCAGGAGGAGAGGCCAATTGGGTAAAAGCATTAGCACTGACTCAGCTTGCTTATCCAATTTACAGACAAGATCAGAAGTCCACTGATTATGTGAGGATCACAATAATCAACAATAGGAGGGTTTACATCTTGTGGAATGCTCAAACCAGACTAGCCGAGGACATACTTATAATTGTTATTCCCACGATCAAGAAGGCAAAATGTGCTAGGGATCTTCTAGCCAATAATCTGAGATGCAGAACTTGATGGTAGAGGAGCTACTTTGGAGGGTAAAATAGTTCAAAGAACACCCTCAAGCTCAGAATAGTCAAGATCACTATGAGGAGAAGGCACCCTTCACTAGAGAGATTGAGATGGAGCCTCCCCCTTGCAAGTTTAAAATCCTTATGATCCTGCAGTACAATGGAAATAGTGATCGATATGATCACCTAGATACATTCAATGTACAGATGGATCTTCAGATGACCAACTCTCTAGTCAAATGTTGTGTCTTCCTAATCACTCTTGAAGACATACCCCAAACATGGCTCATAAGTCTTCCAATTTATAGTATTCACAGTTGGGAAGAATGCTAAAAAAGATTTATCAATTAGTACAGAGTATTAAGAAGGTAGCTCACACCATCCTACCACCTCACAATGGTCTTTCAATGGAAGAATGAGTCATTGAAAGACTACATCACTTGTTTCAAGTACGAGGTTAACAACATAGAAAGCCCCTCTGATAAGAGTATCCTGACGATAATTTCAACAAGACTTTACAAGGATGGTAAGTTATATAAAAGCTTATACAAGTCTCCATTTAGGGACTTAAGAGAATTTTACAAACGAGTTGCTAAGAAAATTAAGTGGGAAAAAACTTTTGGCCCAAGGAAGTCCAATCAAAAGGATAAGGTGAATAGCTCCAATCAAAATAAAAAGAGGAGCAATGTTGGAAATAGCAAAAGGAGCCAAAAGGGTGGCTCTGATAATCAACCTGCAAGAAAGGCCAGAAGTGAGCGACTCAATGTCCAGATCACCATGATCACTACAACCTCCTATTAGATACTTAGGATAAGATCTTTGCAATAGAGAAAGATAGGGAGGATTTCAGGAGGCCCAATCCCACAAGGACTTCTAACAAACATAAGAACAAAGATAGGCTTTATGTATATCATAATGAAGTTGGGCACCAGACTTCGAATTGTTAGGAACTTAAAGATGCAATTGAAGATCTAATTAAGAGAGGTCACTTGAGAGATTAAGTAGTACGACTTGTGGAACAATGACCTCAGCAGTCTAAATAACCAGCATGATAGTATTGCCATCAGACTCCAACAGTGAGAACAATATTCACCATCCACAGTGGACCTCACATTACAGGAACCTCAAATGGATCGCATGAACACTACATGCAGGAGGTAGACCATGTCCTGCTTACTGGTCATGGTGAATATGAGAGACTAAAAAAGTAAGGATGATTTCGGACAACATCACCTTAACAAATGAAAATGCACAAGGAGCCTATTCCCTCTATAATGACGCACTGGTCATCTGGGCTAGAATTGGCAATGCCAAGGTGCGAAGGATAATGATTGATATTGGAAACTCGATAAATGTTATGTATAAGGAATGTTTTAATCAGATGGGTTTGAGCATTAACTAAATAAAGCCTTCACCAGAACCCTTTTATGGTTTCACAGGAGATGCAATACTACCAGTGGGGCAGATCAAGCTTCCCCTTATTCTCGGAGATTCAAACTACCAAGCTACTATCCTAGCAAATTTTTTGATTATAAATTCTCCCTTAGCATATAATATGGTGCGGGAGTGACCTATAATGAATGATCTAGATATGATCACATCACTAGGACACCTACCATCAAATTTCCAACCCTGTGAGGTGAGAGGACACAGCTAGGTGCTACTATGAGAATGCTATCAAGTTGGGAGTGAAAGGGAAAAAGGTTAATGTAGTTTTTGGTGGAGAACAACGAGCTAGAAGCATAACAGGGGTTAGCCATGACCTCAACTCCCATAAGGTGGATATTGATAAAGTAACTGGTCCAGTAGAAAAGCTCGAAAACATACAGGTCAATAAGGTAAATGTTGAAAAATGCCTTTAGTTAGGAAAGAACTTGTCTCTGGATGTAAAAATCTAGCTAGTTGAATTCCTTGAGTCAAACTTGGATGTGTTCGCTTGGAACCATGAAGATATGGTAGGAATTTCCCCAAAGTAATGTCACATAAGCTTAACATAGGCCCTCATCATAAACCAGTGCGCCAGAAATAAAGACCCGTGACCATTAAGCTTTATATTGCTCTAAAAGAAGAAGTGGATAAACTTCTACCCAATAAGTTTATCCAGGAAGCCCTCTAAATGCTTGTGAAAAAGAAGAACAAGAAGTGGAGAACTTGCATTAATGTTAGGGACCTAAACAAAGCATGTCCAAAGGACAGGTTTCCCCTACCCATGATTGATCAGCTCATAGATACGACTACTGGTCATCAACTTCTCAACTTCATGGATGCCTACTCAGGATATAATCAAATCCCTATGCATCCACAAGATGAAAAACACATCTCATTCATCACTGACCATGGATTGTATTATTATAAAGTGATGCCCTTTGGACTAAAAAATGCATGGGCAACTTATCAACGGTTAGTAAACATGATGTTCAAAGAGAAAATTTGAAAAATAATGGAGGTGTATGTAGATGATATGGTAGTGAAGTCTGAGTAGGTCACCAACCATGTGTACAATCTCCGAAAAATGTTCGAAATTCTAAGAAAATATCGGATGAAGCTAAATGCACACTTGTGTCCATTTAGGGTGGCTTCAAGAAAATTTCTCGATTTCATGGTCAATAATAAGGGAATTAAATCAAATCTTGAAAAGATCAAAGCACTTGTTGACATGAGATCCCCAACCAGAATCAAAGACATACAAAGCCTTAATAGACAGGTTGCAACACTCAATAGGTTCATCTCAAAAGTGATAGATAAGTGCATCCCCTTCATTGATGCACTAAAAAAGGCAAAGTACTTTGAATGGACTGATCAGTTCGAGGTTACTTTCCAAGTATTAAAGGAGTATATGGGCCAAGCTCCACTCTTGTCCAAACCAAAAGTTGGTGAGAAACTCATTATCTTCCTAGGAGTATCTCAGCACACTCTCATTATAGCTCTTATATGGTAAAAAGGTCGAACACAATTTCCAATTTACTATGTGAGCAAAAGATTGCTAGATGCTAAGACAAGGTAGTTACAGATGGAAAAGCTTGTTTACTGCCTTGTGATCACATCAAGGAAGCTAAGACCTTGTGATTGAAAAGACAGATTTTGCAAAAGAGAGATACTTCAAGTCGTCTACTCAAGTAGGCAGTCGAGCTAGCCCAGTTCAACATTGAAAATAAGCCAAGGCCAGTAATAAAAGGGCAAGCCTTGGCAAATTTTATTGCAAAATTTATGGACCCCATAGAAAAAGAAATAAAGGCCCCAGAGGCTCCTTATTGGGAATTATATGTTGATGGATCTTTGAGCGAATAGAAAGCTAGGGCAAGAGTGTTTCTTATTAGTCCAAAGAAACACAAAATTCTCTATGCACTAAGATTTGATTTTTAGGCTACAAACAACGAAGCAGAATATGAAGCATTAATAACCAGACTTTGTCTAGCAAAAGAAGTGTGAGCTGAAAACCTAAAAATATTTAGTAACTCCTAGCTTATAGTTTGTCACATACAGGGTGAATACCAAACTAGTGGATCAAAAATGGCCATTTATCTTCAAAAGGTTTGGGAATTACTTGGCTCCTTCCAATGATATAGGGTCAACCAGATTCTGCAAACTCAGAACTCATATGCAGATGCATTAGCTCGCTTGGCCATGACCAAGGATGCAGACTTCTTGAGGGCAATCCTAGTCAAATTTCTCCCATCACCAAGCACAAAGCAGAAAGATGCTATGATGACAATGGTCATAGCACAAAATTCATGGATGGGTCTAATTTTGGATTACTTGCAAGATGGCAAGCCACCACAAGATAAGCTAGAAGCACGTCGCCTACGAGCTCAAGTAGACAAATATTGCATCTATGATAACATGCTGTATAATAGAGGATTTTCAACTCCCCTCCTAAAATGCCTAGATGGCCATGATTGTGATATCTTCCTAAAGGAAATTCATGCTGGCCATTGTGGGAACCATGCTGGGGGCTATCTCTAGCATAAAAAGTTTTATTGGTCCATAATGAAACAAGATGCCATTAACCTTGTGAGAAAATGTGATAAATGCCAAAGGTTCACTAAAGGCTCACAAGCTCCACAAAGCTACCTACAACAAATGTTCAATCCATGGCCCTTTGCAATCTGGGGCATGGACTTGATTGGACCACTTCTGATAGATCGTAGATAGTGCAAACATGCTATGGTAGCTATTAATTATTTTACCAAGTGGGCAGAAGCCAAAGAACTAGTAGAAATTTCTTATTCAAAAATTGGAAAATTTGTATGGACTAACATTATATGCAGATTTAGAGTCCCTCAGCAAATCATAATTGACAATGGGACCAAGTTTAACAGCAAGCAGTTCATCAAGTTCCACAACGACCTCAAAATTGAGAAAAGCTTCTCAATTGTATTTATCTCTATACTTTTTCAAAAAAAATTTATTTATCTTTGTTATTTTCACATTTATTGATAGAAAAAAGATATATCTTAAATTTTAATCAAAAAGAAATAAAGAAAAAAAAACTTTATTAAGATTCACCTTTTATCTATATTTTGCATTATTAAGTTACATTTAAATACATCTAAAAAAATTAAAAAAAAGTATTGGTTTTGTGTTTTTAAAAAAAGATATAAATAAATAGATTGCAAACTTTTTTTTTATTTTGTTTTGTCTTATCTATTTATCGCTTAATTTTATTTAGTTGTTTTTTTTATAAAGAATACAAATGTTGAAGATAATTATTAGCATTGAGAGGTTCACTCTTACTCAATTAGTTATCTTTTACAAAGGATACAAAGGTTGAAGATGATTATTATTAAGGAGATGGTTCATAATTTCTCAATAAGTTAATTTTAGCTATTTTTTTTAGAAATTATAAAAAAGTTGAAATTAATTATTATCAGTTCATCCTTCCCAACAATTATTATTATTATTATTATTATTATTATTATTATTATTATTATTATTATTATTATTATTATTATTATTATTAAACACGTCTAAAAAAATATAACAAGGTTTTGGTTTTGATTTAACAAAAAGAAAGGTAAAGAGATATATTTCCTTATTTTTATTTTATTTTTTATTTATCTATTTATTACTTAATTTATTTTTTAATTATTTTTTAGTTTGAAGAGTTGAAGTGAGACATAATCAAATTAGAGAGCATAAGTTAAAAGAGAAATGACGCAAAAAGTATCTTAGAGATGGAGAAAATCATAATTTTGAGAGATTAATAAAAGAAAAAAGAGGAATTGTTGTTGATAGTTCATTTATTTTGATTTGTTTTTAACGAATGTTATCGTAAGCGGAAAAAATGCTGCCGTTATTGAACGGACCACAAAACACGGCGAAGAAATGTCCCCGTCCATCAGAGCTGTAAGTTTTCAATCTAGGTGTTTTTCAAATTTTTTTTTAGGTATTTCAATATTCAAACTTCACTTATAATGACAAAAAATAGAAAAATATTTAATTTTCATGTGCATTTCTTTGAAAATTATTTATTTACATAAATATTTGTTTAAAATTACTTCTTTTAAATCTATTTTAGAAAATTACTTTTCACTTTACTATTCATTTTAAAATAATAATACCAAGTTTCACTTATAATAAAAAAAAAATGAAAGTAGAAAAATATTTAAAGTAACAATATTCCTATGTCAATAGCTCCGACCATTTAGTGAGTTTCCTTTTCTCTCTACTATCGATGGAACAGTAAGTAAATAACATTGAGACATTTAAAAATTACTTTAATTTATTTTATTCTTTAAGTGTTGATATTTTTATTTTTAGGGATTAATAAAATGTTTTAACCATTATCTATTGCATAATTATTTTTCAGGTAATATTTTTATATAACGAGTGTTGTGGGGTGCCTACACCTCCCTCATACATAATTCGACTCCTGAATCATCTTTTCCAATTGATCAAATTGTCATGCCCCGATCTATAAAACGTGATTGGTGTATAAGGTCACCATCTAGAAACCCTCTACAAGCCTAACTATGCAAAATAATATATTAAGACACATAATTATACAAATACACAACTAAACATGAACATGTCTATTTCTACCGAAAATCCAGTAGAGTTTTCTTTGTTTTCAGGACACCTGGCCTCAAGGCCAATACAACAACAAAAGGGCTACACACCCACCACAACCTGTATAATGTTACAACAAGACAATGGCCTAGATTACACAATCTACATCCTACTAGGCGCTTAATAACCACAATACATGTATATACAATCTTACCAATTGCCATTGATTTTCCACCATTTATATACCTTTATATTTCGCAGGAATGATCCACTGGATCAAAGAGCAAATCATGTATTAGTGTGAGGTGGAAGAATAGTAGATGTATCCTAGAGTTCTAAAAAACATTAAGAAGAAAAGGATGAGTTTCATTGAAACTCAATAAGTAGACAATCCCATAAGCACTCAAAAATCCCATTTATAAATCATGTTTGAAAGTATATATATACATATATATATATAATCGTGAAGATATGTTTACCCGTTTTATAGTCATAATCTCAATATACATTTGAAAACTATAATTCAATAAGAAAATCAAGTAATTGAAAATATGACAATCAACAAGATAATGATAAGTATCAAAATATACTACCGTGGAAATATGCTCATCATAACATAATATAAAAGAAAAATCAATAAAGATTTCTAAAAGTTATCAATGCACAATATAGCAAAATATACGATTGTAATCCCAAAGGGCAACTCTAAGAGGGAACCACCCCAATATAGTCATGATCTATCTAGCATGTTTGTTGGATGATCATCCCTATTCCACCTTATCTCTCCATCACATGTTCACAAGTGCACTTGCGGGCTCCCTATGAATTCTCCAGTGGATCCAGTATCTCAAATCAATTAATTTAACATATCAAGTAGCATAAATCTCAAAACAACATTTTTATATCACAATATATAAAAGTCCTTGTTTGGGTAAGCAATGTTTATCAAACATACATGAACTTGCCAAAGCATTTTCATATCCATTTATCACATAGAAAATGGTACAATCAATTTCAATAATATAAAGCAAGATGAAAATGCATAATTTTAGCATAGCAAACCATTTCATGTACAAATACAATATATAAATATACTTTTGAAATCACTTTAATATATAGGAAAATCCTATCATTTAAAATGATTTATAATATTTCATATAATAAAATTACTTCATATTTACAAATGGAATTATTAAGTGAGAAGGATCATCCACTCACATTAGAAACTCCTTAAAGAGCTAGATTGGCTAACTTAGAAAAATCGACCTGCTCAATCTAGTTGGATTTTTCAATCGAATCCCCAAAAATTTGATGTTGGCATGTTTGATTCATCAAAAGGAATTTATCCGAAGCTAATGAACAACATCATTTCAACATACGTCAACTTTGAGGGTTAGGGTGTCAGGTGGGAATTTCTTGAAAACTTAATGTAAACTTCCTATAAAATAAATCTTTTGTTCTAGGAATCCGACGATTTTCATCTTGCTTTATATTATTGAAATTGATGATATCATTTTTCTATGTGACAAATGGATATGAAAATGATTTGGCAAGTTCATGCTTGTTTGATAAACATTGCTTACCCGAACAAGGACTTTTATATATTGTGATATAAAAATGTTATTATTTTGAGATTTATGCCACCTGATATATTAAATTAATTGATTTGAGATATTGGAAACACTGGAGAATTCATGGGGAACCCACGAGTGCACTTATGAATATGTGATGGAGAGCTAAGGTGGAACAAGGATGATCACCTGACAGACGTGTTAGATAGATCATGACTATATTAGAGTGGTTCTCTCTTGGAGTTGCCTTTTAGGATTGCAATCGTATATTTTGCTATATTGGGCATGATAACTTTTAGAAATCTTTATTGATTTTTCTTTTATATTATGTTATGATAAGCATATTTTCACAGTAGCATATTTTGATACTTATCATTATCTTATTGATTGTTATGTTTTCAATTATTTGATTTTCTAGTTGAATTATAGTTTTCAAATGTATATTGAGATTATGGCTACAAAACAGGTAAGCATATCTTCATGGCTGTATTTATATATATATATATATATATACTTTTAAGCATGATTTATAAATGGGGTTTTTGAGTGCTCATGGGATTGCTATTCATTGAGTTTCAATGAAACTTACCCTTTTCTTCTCAATGTTTTTCAGAGCTCTAGGATACACCTACTATTCTTCCACCCCACACTGATACAAGATATGCTTTTAGATCAAATAGATCATTCCTATAGAGTATAAAGGTAAATAAATGGTGAAAAATCAATGGCAGTTAATAAGATTGTATATGCATGTATTGTGGTTGTTGAGTACCCCATAGGATGTAGATTGTGTAATCTGGGCCATTATGTTTTTGTAACATTGCATAGGTAGTCATGAACGTATAGCCCTTTTGTTATTGTATAGGCCTTGAGACCAGGTGTTCCGATGATAGAGGAAACTTTGCCGAATTTTTATTAGAATTTAATATATAAATATTTCATTGTGGATTGATGAAATAGTGAGTTGTTAGTATGTCATTTGCATTGTAAGGCTTGTAGGAGGTTTTCGGATGGTAATCTTCTATGCTAATCACGTTCTGTGGATCAAGGCGTGACAAAAACCTATTTTATCCATTTGTTTGGTTTCTAATTTTGGGATAAAAAAATTAGTGGTGAGTACTATTTTATTTATTAAAATAGTTGTTGTTTGCATCACATGTTTTTTGTGTTAGAATTTCTTATATTAATTAATTATATATTATTATATTAAATAAATGTCATAACTAATTATATAAGGCTAATTAACAAGTGATCAGACTATTGGGCCTATAACGACACCTAGACCATTAGTGGATTTTAACAGTGTAAACCTTATAACTGGACATATAATGATGGATCAGTTAGCTCAGTTAGGTTTTAACAAGGCAAGTCCCTACTCACATCTTATTAAGAGCTATAGTTGCCTCATCAAAATTTTAGATTTATTTCTTTCCCTTTTCTCTATTGGGATTTGTGAGGAGCGAACTTGACCAAGAACTCCTATTATAATGGATTCTCAATTTGTAATAGGTAAAGTAGTTATTATTATTATTATTATTATTATTATTATTATTATTATTATTATTATTATTATTATTATTATTATTATTATTATTATTAT
>JANHAO010003548.1:0-25906 GCA_026873985.1 Saraca asoca
GATGCTTTCAGGATCAAAGCAAGGATTCATCATGTTTACCAGGTAATTCTAAACCTTAATCTATTGTTACATGCTATAGGTTCACTTACAGATCTAGCATTTATTGTGTTGTTGAATTTCTTCTTGGGATTACGAAATTCTTTCATAACAATCTTGCCAATATCTCAAACTTTTCTTGATTATTGATATTGAGTTTTATGAAAATTATTTTTTTTATTAATTTATTTCTTTACGATCTCATATTTTCAATAATAATTCATCATGAGATTGAGAACTTATAAGTTTCCTAACCTAAAACCTCTTGAAAGATCTAGTAACAAATTAAGACTTAAATTGAAAGGGAGAAAATTTAAGTTAAATTCTTCTATCCCTTATTTTTGTTAATATTGAGTATTCTTTACTTTTGGTGTTGTATAATTTTCTTACTTTTTTACTCAATTTTGTTAATCTTTATAAAAAAGAATATTTTGATCTGATGAATACTCTAATTTCCTAAATGCAGTGATGGGAAGTCCCTTGCATGAAAACTTAAGCAATTGTAATCGTCAAAACCCTTATAATGTTAAAGTTAGAAAGTATTCAAGTGAGAGTGAATTATTCAATTTAATAAATGGGACTTGTGCCTTGCTATTTATAGGATCATTGAGGGGTATTAAGGGATTTAACTTGTCCAATACTCTTAGTTAAGCTATCAAGGTGGACCTTAATTATTTAAGTTAGGCTTTGATCTTATATTTATGACTAGCCTCTTTTAAAATGGCTAGGAGAGGCTTATCCAAGCGATCGATGATGACTTCAACTCAATTTAGGGTCAGCTACCTTGGCATTCGAATACCCAAATAGGTCTCTAACTATGGATCTCTTTTTATTCAATGTGCTTTTGTTTCTCTGGAATTACTACCAATAATTAATTACCATTAAAATCTTTTTACTAGTTATTACGTCTCCTATCCATTTCTTGGGAATTGACTTGTCCTTAATTGTCCTTAATCTTTTTTAAACTTTTTACCATTCCTTAATTAATGTTGTAATTTGTGCATGCTTAATTTTTATCTATCCAATTCTTTTAATCCAATCCCTTCGTTTAATCTTCTTTGGAATATAAATTTCTTCTTTCCTCTATAAACTCGTACTTTGTTACTCAACCATTCTAGATATTCTCTTGTTTTTTTGCCAAGAAAGTCTTGAACATATCCATCCAAAAATGAGGGTTACCTTGAGAGAATTTGGTGTTTTTTGTTACCTCAATAACTTTACTAAAAAAAAACTCATCATGTGTTGCTTTATGATTATGTGTGGAATAACACAGGATGGATTCATGCAAGAATCACCAATTGTTCTTCAAGATTTACAAAGATTTGTATTCTTTGGGTAGCAAAGATTTGCATTCTTTAGTTCTCTAAAATCATTTTTATTGTTGAAATGTATTTCCTCTTGAATGATGGTCAATTATAGAGTGCATTAATGAATCACTGTCTGCCCATAATAGAAGCTCCCAAAAGTAGCTTTTGTTGATTTGACCAATAATTCCTTGTAGGTAGTGCAACCCAACAAAGAAAAATAAAGGAGATTAATAAGAGTAAATCTGGATGATAATGAAAAACCAACTGGTGAAGAACTATCTAAAACAGGTAAGACAATTGTAATATTCTTCCAAAACATCATCCTTTTGCTTTTTATCCTTTCCTTTGGAAACAATCCGTAGCATATGTATCTTTTGATTTTTGGATGCATCATAGTTTGAGCTCGCGAGAAGATTGTTTAGTGTAGTGACCTTTGTAAAATTGTTATCATATGTCTATCCAATAAAATTTAACCTTTATCTTTTTTTATCTTTGAAGAGTTTGAACTTGTTTTTGCTTTTTCTTTCTTGATCATCTAATATGGTGTTTTGAGGTTTCCAGCCAACCCATCAATTTGCTACTTTGAATGGCTTTTGATTGAATAGTTTCCAGTTGTCCTTCAATAAACCCTTTACTAAGAAGGATCCTTCACATAGTGGTAGTTTAAAGTATATTGGTTGTTCAAAACTGATTATTCCTATTCTCAGATACTGCTTTAACTTTACCTTAAGATCGTCATGTCCCCTTTGTAGAGATTCCCTGAGCAATTTTTTACTTTCATTTTGAACAATTCTTTGATGATGTTTAGAGTTTGAGTTCATTCATCATTCTATTCTGATCATGTGTTGGATTAAGTTGCTTGGTTAACATTTAAGTGATTGAGTGCCATACATCATTATTTTGAGTAGTCTTGAGCTTGATCACTTTAAGAGCATACGATGCTCATTTGGCAACCTATGTCGTTATTTTGAGCAACTTGTGCTTGAATATTTTGAGAGTAAATTGTGCTCATTTGGTGACCTGCACCATTATTTTGAGTAGCTTGTGTTCGAACTTTTTGAAAACAATTATGCTCGTTTGGTGACCAACACTGTTATTTTGAGTAGCTTGTGCTCGAACACACTGGGAGCAAATTATGCTCGTTTGGTGACCTACATCGTTATTTTGATCATTTGCCAACCTATACTATTAGCAGCTTGTGCTTGAACGTTTTGCTTACTGGCCTAGTCAAGCCTTTTATTTGTTGCCGGATGGCTGAATGACTCATGTTCATAAACAATGTAAAAACATATATATTTTTACTACTAATATTCATTGATATTTAAAAGTCAATGGACAACAAGATAAACAAAATCATCAAAATATCTATAATGTCAATCAAATTGCAATCCACTTAGTTTTGCGCTAACTTTCCACCTCCTCTTTTTTTGATTCAGTGATCGATGCCTTTTCATTGATTGGCTACAACTCCAACTACACTTGATCTTTAACTTTGGGCAACAACCCTTCCTCAAAGTTTTTCATGTAACGTCTCCATGCAATGCACTATTCGACTCAACTTGACCAATCTATTGCTAGTGGGGAATTTTATCAACAAGTGCGAAGTTGAAGTAATAGCTCGGGCCTGATTTAACGATGTTTTCCCTAGGATTGCATTGTTTGTGGTGTTCTATGCATTTGCTACCAAAAACTCAACATGCAAATTCTACATTTGAGGCCACCTAGAGATATCCTTAACTTAATCAACCCTAACACTGAGACCTGCCTTTCTGAAAATATGATCAGATTTCCTTGATAGGGTGTGAGTTTACTTGTTGGAATATGCATTGCCTTTGCAATATGATTATACAAAATGTCCACAGAACTACCGTGGTCAACCAACATCCTTTTAATTGCATAATTATGGATGATAATTGTTATCACCATTTGATCGTCATGCTCTCGATCAAAGTTATGAACATAATTTCTCTTAAAGAAGGATATCATAGGATCCGATCGTTTTTTAGACTTCTTTTACCCTACTGCCATCATTGAATGTAGATGTCTTTTTCCTTGAATTCTTTGAAATTCTGCCTTCTGCATGACCTTATGCAATGGTCTTGAAAACACCCGTGACCATAGCAGGATTATTCTTAGATTCCTTTGATTTGTTATATATTTTAGGGTTTGGGTAGTGTGACCATGATCATTCCCTTTCTTAATGATTGTTCCATGGATTGTACAATTGACGCTTATTATCTTGGTCATGCTTTTTATAATGTTGCAAATATCTTTTTCTTATCAAAAATTGAAACTCATTCTTCATATTCATATAATCATCCATGTTATAGGGCCAATATTTATGGAAAAGGCAATATTTGTTCATTCTTGGTGGTGGTGGTGGCAACTTCATCAGCTCCATTACCCTAACCTCATCCTTGATTGCTTTTGATGACACATTTAGTTGTGTGTATATTTGTGAACTACTATTTTGGAAAAAAAGTGATCCTTCTAATCACTTCGATCATTTTCGTGATTCTAGCTTTGATCTTCCCTTACATGTTTGACATGCCTCTTCATATGTTCGATCTTTTCAGCATTTATGAATTTGGTCTACTGGACCACTAGTTCAACAAGGTTATCTACCAGTTTCTTAACAGTGACTTGGAGAAATCCCTCGAATGCAATCCTATCAAGATCAAATGCACTATCATTGTCTCTTATAGATCCTTTATCTTAAGGGCTACCTAGTTGAAACGGCTAAGGCATTCCTTCAATAGTTCATTCTTACCTCACTTAATAGTCATTAACGAAGCTCTAGTCTTCTTATACACTTTAAAAGTTGCAAAGTGGGCTAAGAACTGGTTAGCCAAGTCTCAAAATTGTCTAAACATATTTAGCTTTAGACTCATGAACCAGTAAAGAGCCTCCTTTCTTTAATGTTGTGGAAAATGTTGGGCACATTATGGCATTTGAAGCTTATAATAGTAACATTACTGCATAAAAGGCTTTCACATGCTCTTAAGGATCAATTGTTCTATCATATGAATTGAGGTTAGTCGAGGTCTTGAAGTTCTAAGGCATCGACATCCTCATAATATTTATGGTGAATCAATATAGATTTTTTTTTATCATCATGTTCTTGGTAATATTAATTTTTATAGTCATTAGATCGATTCCCCTCTTTACTTCACCTTCCATCTAAACCAAAATTAACGGTATATTCCCTATCAAAACCACTGGAATGATAATCTCGATCATGATGATGATGCTCATGATCATCTTGGTAGTAACGATAATATTCTTCTTCATAGTTATGCCTCTGTCGATCATCATGATGATGACAGTCATGTTATTGGTGTAGCTTTTCTCACATTTGTTCAAGCTTAATGATAATTGGTGATTTTCATCATAAAGCAGTTCAGTGTTATGATGATGATGGTGATAATGATGATGATATCTTTGTATGATATTGGTGATGGATTGAATGTTGATTTGTGAATGTATAATTATTGTTACCAATTCCTGATCATGGTGGTGAGCATCACTCGTGATCTTGCTCCATATTATATGTGCCTTATTTTTTGAAAAATTGAAAAAAACAACAACATTAGGCTTCATAAATGACAAGATTACTGCAATTTTGGTATATTTGGAAGGAGTTATACTTGTAAAAATTAATATATTCAAAATTGCAATCATTAAACCAATGTCAATCATGGAACAGAAGCATTAGTTATAATAGAGTAGGACCTTAATATAAAGCAATATGTAGACAAAATAAGTGAAACCAAAGGAAACTGGTACATACAAGACAAAAAATGAAATTTGAAGTAATGTAGTTCTTATCAATGAAAATGAGCCAAGCAAATTCATATAGCATTATTATTAGCAAAATGAGAACATTACAGATTGAAAAATAGATATACTAAATCAGAGACGAAACATGCAAATAGAATTTATCATGAATAGCAATTTGAATAAAGGTGAACAAAATAATAACGAAACAGTAGCAAAGTATAGATGTTGTATAGGTTATCAAATTATAGATATCACCAATTGATGAATACTTCAATCTTTAACAGCTAAGTGCGGTGATTAGAAGTCTCTTGTATGAAGGCTTGAGCAGTTGTAACAGCCAGAGCCCCTTTAATGCTAAAGTTAGAAAGTATTCAATTTAAAAAATGGGACTAATACCTTGCTATTTAGGATCACCAAGGGGTATAAAAGGGTTTAAGTTAGCCAATACTCTTAGCTATGCTACTGATGTAGGCTTGATAGTTTGATTTAGGCTTTGGTCCTATATTTCCCCTCTCTAAATTTCAAGTCTCAAATATGCTCCTAAAGTTGCAATACTAAAGAAAAATAAACTTAAATGTATTTTGAATTGATTTTATATTTTTTTTTGTGATTGAACAAAATAATAAGCTCTTGATAAAAAATTAAGAAGCCCACCCAACTAGTTCTATTTCATTCCTTGAAGTGAAAGTAATAACAAGTAAAATGTTTAGGTGAAGATAAGGTAGTAGTTATAATTGTGGTCATGGAAAAAGTCAAACTTATTATTACAATTGTGGTGATTATAAATCATAAGATTAGGAGAATAATGAAGAGAAAAGATAATATAATAAGAACTCAAAAGATTCAGAAAATATATGTTATCAATGTTGTATGAAAGGACATTGGTCATGTACTTGTCATATATCTAAACATCTTATGGAACTTTATCTAATCTTACTTAAAAGGAAAGAAAAAAATGTTAAGACAAATTTTGTTAATAAGAATAATGACTTCAACCTTGATCCTTATGATGTAATATATTTAGATATAGTAGATTTCTATAAATATCCTGAAGGAAGAATTGATTATTTGATTGTGATTGCAATATGCAAAAATAAAAACTATTTCCAACTTTTCTAAAAATATGGATACCCACAAATCTTTAGATTGATAAAAAAAATTCAATATTTGAAGATTTGTGTCTCATGAATAGTGTAACAATGCACACCATTCTTAAGAATAGGAAATATTTTTTTCAATTAATGATTGGTGGAAATTACGTCAATACAATATTTGGTTGTACAAAATTAATTGAAGGCTCAAAAAAATCTAGTTTAGTTTTTTCAGGAGAAACACAAATAATTATAAATGATACATTGTTGTCAATTGAGTCTCAAGAAACTTATTAAGTTTTAATGACATACAATGGAATGTATACCACATTGAGATAGTAAATAAAAAGGACATTAATTATCTTTATATTACAATTATTGTCTTAGGGAAGAAAAATGCATTGCAAAAGTTAGCATCATTTTCTTCTAGTTTATACTACATATATATAAATATGATCCAAATACATGCTATAACAAAATTAAAAGTTCATTGATAAAAATATTTTCACTATTTGGCAAGATTCACAATAATAATATAAAAAATCATTGAAAATTCACATGATCATCTATTAAAAACCTAAAAAAAATTTAAACTAATGAATTATTATATGCTTCTTGTTCTCAAGGAAAATTAATTAGAAGACCATCACCAGCTAAGGTTGGACTAAATCTCTAGCATTTTCGAAAAGAATACAAGTTGACATATATGGATGATATGGAAATTTATGTTTTTAATTGATGCTTCAGCAAGATGGTCACATGTGTGTTTATTGTTAACCCATAACCTGGCTTTTGTGAGTCTATTTGCTCAAAAATCTTGACTTCAAGTACAATTTGTTGATTATGCAATTAAGATAATGGGTCTTGATGATATTGGTGAATTTACATTTAAGGCCTTAAATGATTATTGTATGATAATTTGAATAATTGTTGAACACCTTAAAGTATGTTCATACAGAAAATGATTTAGCTAAAATTTTATTTTAATGTTCCAAATTATTAGTTATATCATTGTTTAAGAGATCAAGACTCCTTATATCTTTTGGGACTTGCAAACTTTATATGTTGCAAGACTTGTATGCATTAAGTTAATAAATTTTTATTAGATCTCCCATTCATAATTGGATTTGCTTAGGAGCTACCTCTTTTGATATACATCTAGAAAATTTAAATTTGTAATATATGTTTCTATTACTTCACCACAATGCATAAAGCCTTCATAAGAGGCTAAGAATATAAATATAGGTATAAATTTCATATTCCCAATATTATGAAGAGAAAATATATAGCTATAGAAATAATACAATCATCTTCCTCATAAAAAGTAATATAAACTTGACCTTTAAAAGATGATTAATTAACAAAGTATAACAAATCAATTGCTAGCTATATTGTTGATTTAGAGAGAAAATAAATGTTATATATCAGCTGCAAATGCTCTAACCCGAATAAATGCCTTAGTTAGATAATCCATTTATTTTACAACAAAAATAAGTTTAAAACATGTTAGAAACATGATAAAACTATTGGTCTTAAATATGAAAATCTTCAAAAGAGTAGAAATAAATGAACAAAATGACTCTATTAACAAGTCAAGTACTTTTGAAAAGAATCAAGACATGATTAAAGATGAAATTTTAGAAGAAATTCAAGTGCCTGAAATTTATAAAAATAAAGAGATCTCAATTGATTGAGTCTCTAATGTGAAAGATGGAACCAAGAGAGAAATAGTTGTCGATAACATTTTTCATATAATGTAGTGCTTAATATTATGAAAAATAGTAAGGATCTTGAATTCATATTTAGAAAATAATGATATATGATTATTGGCCAAAGGAAAAAGAGAAAAGACTCAATTTAGATTAAAATGCAAATTTTACATTTACTTGCAAAGAAACATCAAGAAGGTGTTAAACCAATAAAACACCTAGAAGGTGTGAATCTAATAAGGTACAAATATATAATTGTGCTAAGAAAATGAGAAAAGTAAAGTTGTAAATATAAAGCATGATTTGTAGCAAAAGACTTTTACATAGATTGTCATTAGTTATGAGAGATATATATTTATAGGTGGTGGATATAATTTTACTAGCAATATATCAAAACTTGGTATGTGTCTAATAAATTTAGTTACATCATATTTCATGCATGACAATTGGCAATGATATTATATGAATTTCCCTAATGGATTTAGGATACTTGAAGCATACAATTTGAATTCTAGAAAAATATATTCAATTAAATTATAAAAATCTTTGTAGATAAATATATTCAATTAAATTATAAAAATCTTTGTATAGATTAAAGCAATCTAGATAGATGTGGTACAATCATCTTAGAATTTTTCTTTAAAAAAGATAATATATGCCTTTGTGTTTTTATAAAGAAATCTGAATGTGAGTTTACTATAATTATTTTATATATTAATGATTTAAATATTATCGGAGCTCATGAAGAGCTTTCAAAGGTAGTATACTACTTGAAAATAGAGTTTAAGATGAAAGATCTTGGAGAAAGAAAATTTTGTCTTAACTTGTAGATCAAGAATTTAACTAATGGAATGGGATATGTTTTATGGCCTCATTTTATTCTTATTAGTTGTTGATTTCATTAATTTACATGCCATCGATGTTTTCTTGGAAGTACTAAATAATAATATTAACCCACTACCAGTCATCTTTATTGACACTTTTTTGAATTTGAATTACTATAGAAGGAATCATAATACAATTCTAAGGTGTTGCACTTTGTTGCTTTTTGTGTGAATTTGTTCTCATGTTTTCACCAAGCATGCTAAGAGATTATCTTGTTAGTTTGAAAATCATCCATGTCCTTTGCAAAGGTTTAGAGCATTGGTTGTTCCTTCGCTTGACAAAACTAAATGGATTTGTGAATATATGAAATTAGACCTTTCTAAGTTTTTGTGGAGAGCTAGGTGGCTTTCAACAAAAATAGCTTCCATATGTTATTGAGATTGTCACTATGTCCTACTTCTTGGCCCACAAGGATTAATTGCATATGCTCCAGCCATGGTATTGTACTAGTTAGGATATCAATAATGCATCCCAATGACCAAGTCATTGAGTAAGATGGGATTATTATACCATAAGGGGGAGTTTGTCAAGATTTGGTTAAAGAAATACAACAAGTATGAAGAACTGTAACAATTATTGAGGACATAAAGCATGAGTATCCCCCAAGGGGAGTTTCGATGGTATATACTTGGTGGTTCCAACAACGAGGAAAAGATGTACACATTTCACTTAACATACATTCTAAAAAAAATAGTAAATTCTCCATGAGCATTGGAAGATTAGAATAAAATGCAAAGATTAGTGATTGCAAATTTGGAATAGTCAATTAAAAAACTAACTAGGAAAAAGAAAAAATGGAGGAAACACAAGACCAATTTTACGATCGATATCCTCAAGCTAACAAAGAAAGAAAGTTGAATGATGGGTTGATAAAATATTGAACGTAGATAACAAAAAGTTGAAAGATAGATTGAAAGTAGCAAAAAAGTTGAATTAATACCTCAAAGGAGAAGTACAAATCCTCGGTAATGTAGCTAAAAATTTGAAGCAAATGATTATCGATGAAAAAAGAAAAACCAAATCTTAAAAGAACAAAATAAAGCCTTGTTAACAATTATCGAGGATAAAAAAAATTATTCTTTGCGAGATGAACATTATCAAATAAAGGTGGTATTTAATAGATATGAAGAATTTGCTTGGGAAAATTTGTAAGACATGTGGCATTATTTGAATAAAGTTTTGGCCATCATTGCATCTTTCAAAGAACCTCCTAAAGAATGATTTGATTTAATTAATCTTTGCAATCAAATTTTAGAAGCTTTACATTTGGCATATCTTGAATTCATTTATGTTCTTATGTATTGAATTTCATCATGTAGTAAATTCTTTTTTCTTTTTAAATGTTGTACTTTATGTTAGTGTGTTTGCAAGGGATACAACTATCCCCGAGGAAGCATAAAGGTGAGAAAATACTTTGGACCATAAGTGTCCATGTCAGGACAACATATATCTAAATGTATGATTTCTAGGATGTCAGTACTCCTCTTGGCACCTTTGTTAGTCTGCTTTCGCTTTATGTAGTCCACATAAGTTCTGAAATTAGAAAAATCCAAAGTAATTAGTACTCCTTCATTCACTAATCTCCTAATCTTATCAATGGAGATATGCCTTAGTCTCCTTTGCCACAAAATAAAGGAGTCTTTATTTATAATACATCACTTATTACCAACTTGAGTATGCAAAATAGTATTACATTATAGATTGATAGAGAATAAACCATCAGACAATATACCATTTCCAATAAATTCATATTTATAAAATAAACTAAAGGATGTGTCTAAAAATTTAAAGAAATATCCCAAAGGTACAAGTCTTGAAACTAAAATCAAGTTTATTGAAAAACTTGGAACATAAAAGGTCTTCTTTAAAACTAAAACATAGTCACTATCTAGAACTAATCTGCATGTTTTGATGGATTCCACATGTGAGCTGATCCTATTTCCTGATAAGATGCTTTGCTCACTTTCCACTGGCTTCCTTAGGTTGTGCATACCCTGCAAGGTATTTGAAATATGGATCGTAGAGCCAAAATCAATCTACCATGTATTATAATTAACATTAACTATATTAGATTTATAACAAACAAATGAGGTCAATTTACCTTTTTCTTTAAGTAACTTCTTAAATTTGGTGCATTCCTTCTTCATGTGCCCATTCTTTTTATAGAAGAAACACTTGGATTCTTTCTTGATGCTGCTTTTGGGTGGTATTTTACCTTTCCTTTTCTTATTGGCCTAATTCTTATTCTGATTCTGATTATTTCCATTGTTCTGATTTTTATCATAAGTAACCAGAAATACACTCTCTCCCAGCTCCATAATTAACCTATTTTCCTCTTGAACACACATGGTCATGAGTTCATTAATTAAACATTTGTCCTTATGTGTATTGTAAGAGATCTTAAAAGCTCCATATTGCTGTGGTAGAGTATTTTAAATATAGTGCACCAGAAAAGATTAAGACATTTCAACCTCAAGTGCCTTGAGCTAAGCCATAATGTCCCTCGTCTGCATGATGTGCTCACGCACACCCCTCACTGTATTGAGCCTTAAGGATGTAAACTTTATGATCAAGGTACTAGTAAGCGCTTTGTTTGAAGTAGTGAATTACTCATCAATTGCATTCAACAGTTTCCTTACATTGTTATGCTACTCAGTGAAACCACGAATACCAACAGATATATTGGTTTTTATGAACATGACACTAAGGTGGTTAGACTGCTCCCACTATTCATAAAAAGCCTTATCAGCTTGAGTGCTGGTTGCAATAATAATTGGTTCATACTTCCTTATAGCATAATTAATGTCCATCCATCCTAAATGAAGGAGAATTTGTTCCTTTTAAACTTTATAATTGTCACTGCTTGGTTCAAAAATATCATATTTTATATCAAAGAAATTTACAGGTTGTTTAGTTGCACAAAATAACATACATACTTATATGCTGAATTTTAAGACTAGAGAAATCAACCATATTTTACCAATGTAAATCATGCACAAAATTAATAAATTTACTGACATAGAACTTAGTTGTGGGCTAAAGTTCTAATTCAATTAGATTTATTTAACTGTATGATAAGATTATCAAATTATGTTCCTTTCTTTAATCCCTATGCATAAATTAAAAAATATAATTTGATATTTTATCATAATTAATTATACTTAATACAATAAAAATTTCTGTAAGATAAAATTTATTATATTAAGTACAATTAATTACAATAAATGTCCTTAGATATATGTGATTCCAAACAAATTTATATATAACTTTGAATAATTAGAGGTGCTGTGGTTAAATTTTAATTATTCAAAATTATATAATTTACTAAACATTTAAATAACTTTATGCATATAGTTCAACAAAATTACAAATAAAGGCAATTTTTAATAAGCATGAACTAGATTACAGTAATTTATAAAAAATTATACATAAAGAATTAAAATATGTAATTTTTCTAAATTAATTTCCCTTGGAAATTATAATATTCACAATAAACAAAATCTATGAATATTAATGAAATCTTCCATAAAAATAAAATTTATGAAAAAATTTTCCAAAAAAATACCTAAAATAAAATTCTGAAAAAATGATTTTTTTTGGACTGGCTAGTAAATGACATGTCATTTTGAGCCCGATCTAAACGGCGCTACTATAACCTTAAACAACAACCCAAACCTCACTGTAAACAACACATCGTTTCACTTAAACACAAAACGACCGATCATTTGTGTCATTCTTAACCTCTGTCTGGGTTGACCTAACCCGAAACAGACCCGAAACACGACTTGGCCTATTTCTAGCGATTTCAATCACAAAAATGTTGGAAATCCATAACCTTAATGATTTCTCAACTTAAAACTTAAGAAAAATCAAGTTTAAACATAAGTCCAGAATTTGCAAAAACAGGGTAATTTTTTAAAAAAATTTCCAGCAACCTTAACATCAAAGCAGAGGTACAATAGGCCTTGATACCACATATAAGCATATTCTAAACACTTAAGGATCAAAGGTAAGAACTATAGTGGAAGCTAGATTAAACTTATTACTTTCAGTCATTGATTTTTAATTGTTGCTTCTCCCTCCTTTTGCACTATGTTCGGGAGCTTCCAATGCCTCTCAATCTCTTAGGGCGATGGTGATCCTATTGTATGGATAATTGATGGCATTAGGAACCCAAACATCCTTATTTATAGGACTTTCGGTCCATCAACAAAAAATTTAAAAATTTCAATTTGTTTAGATTTATTTGAACTAACTATAAATCCTTATTCTAATTATATTGTTATATTGGCCAGATAATAAGGAAATAAAGGCTTGTTGTTTTATTTTTCCTAAACTTACTACAGGCTGTCGCATCAGTCTTCAAATCCTTATCTCATCGGTGCAACCTCCTAGCCTTATCTTACAAAAAATACATGTGTAATATTGATCTAATTAATAGATATAATTTCATAACATTGATTTTTAAAAGAATAAATTATTCTTTAAAATTGTGCTATTCATAAATTAAAATTTGTTTCCTCCCACTTTTCTATTAAATTAAATAAAGAAAAGTGACTTCCTTCTTGTTTTATTTATCCAAACATGAGAAATAAAATATTATCCTTCTCATTTTGTTTCGTTCCTCTCTTCATTTCATTCAATTTTTTCCCTCTCTATTTCTACTCTAACTAAACGCGGAAGGTAAAAACTGAAAAGTATCTTATGCTAAATTTTGGAACTATAAACATAGGCCGAGCCCAACTCATAGACATGGGCCTAATTCCAAATTCAATAACCCAATCATACAAAATTAGTTTGTGGGGGTAAAAATTATCCGTCACATCAATTTTAATTTTGAATTGCTTTTATATTGAGTTGGATCAAAAATTAGTTTGATGGATAAAATTTATATGTCACAGGTTAATTTTACCTTTGGATTACTTTTTTATCAAGTTAAATCAAAGTTAGGTAGGTTGTTAAAATATCAATTTCAATCCAAAGTGGACATTTATCAAACGGTTTTAAATATATCAAATATTTATTATATTTTAAATATCAATTTGATGAAATTAATAAACTAAAAATTATTATTATTATTATTCATTGTTATTTATTATTATTATTAAATATAATCATATTTTATTATTATTATAGACTTGTATCATTATTTATCTTTTAATGAAAATATCTTATTCATAAAATTTTATTCTTGTATTATTATTATTATTATTATATAAAATTTATATAATAATATAATTTTTTAAAATTTTATAACATCAATTTTTTTCACACAATTTTATTTATTAAAATTTTTTAATTTTAATTTTATTAAAATTAAATGTAACTATTTATTTTAATGATTTTGTGTAATATATATAAATAATATTAAATATATAAACTCATTAAACATTAAAAACTATTTAATATTATTTTAATATATCTATATATATTTAAATTATAATTCCAATATTTTCAAATAACTTTAATACATATATATACATACATATTAATCAATTAATCTTATATTTTTATTATATATTACTAGATTAATGAACTAACCCATTACCCTTGACAAATTAACATTTATTGGTCCCAAATTTTTGTTAGATTAAATTATTTTTTTGTCAGATCCTTTTCGATCAAGTCATTATTCTTATTTTTTATACTAATTCTATTTTCGAGTCAAATAAAATTAAATCAATTCTAAACCAACCATTAAACCCAAACCGTTTTCACATCTTTAAATTCAACTGGTAGAACTTCAAGTGTCTTTCCCCAGCCCTTTTCCCTTCCCCTTCCCCTTCCCCTTCCCCTGCCCCTCTCTTAAGACCAAAAATAAAAAATTAAAAAAAATTAAGTTAAAGGGCTCAATCATAATTTTTAAAAAGTAAAGGATTTATGTATAATATAGATAAACCCTAGAGAAGGCGGATTTAGTTTTCTAAGCGAAGTCTCTACGTTAGTCCGTCAAATCATTCAAAAGCCGCTTTTTTTAAGTTTGATAATGGTAACTATGGCTCCACTAATTTACTCATTTTAACAATCAGAGGATGAAATCTGTACGTCAATTTCTTCTTGCCTTGAAGTGTCCGGCACTTTGATTGTAACCTCCACCGCCGAGAAAATAACAATTATCTTTGATTATTCAAAACCTTAGTCCTATTTTTGAATCTTTGTTTCCAACCCAAACCCTCTTTTGGTCTCTTTTAAGTCCGTCAACTACGTTATTGCTAGAAAATTCGAATTTCTTGGTATGTGGTCAACTCAAACAAGCTAAATTCATCTGTATTTGCAGCAATTTTGTTAAAATGATTAGCGGTACTTGCTTCAAGGAGCTTGATTTGTGCATCTAATTCTACTTGCAGGAAGCGAAGGGGAGTTCAAGTTTTGAGTTCATCAGCTTCATCTAGAACTGGGTTTCGCAGTTTCAAACTTAATATCAAGTCTATCATAGGTTTTTTATGGTTAACTTTTTACCCATTCAATTTTGAGTATATATTTTAAAGGGGTTTTGCCAATCGGATATTTAGTCATTTCTCTCATTGATCTGCTAAGCTATGTGTATTGTATATCGTAAAACTCCTTAGAGTAGTTTCATGCTCTCTGAATGGTCAGTTATATGGCTGCTGACAGAAAATCTCATCTCAAAGATGCGGCTTTACGCCGGCTATTATCTTTAGTGTTTATTACAATATCTGGGGTTCTGCTGCTGGGATTTCTCCTTCGCTCAAATTCAGTATCAATAATTGGGGTACAACATCTAGATGAAGATGAATACGTTCAAACTCATCATGACTTAAAAGCTAGAGAGAGCCATAGCCTTCGCCAAAATAATGACTTGTCGCTCAGATTGGAAAAGCTAAACCAGTTGCCTCCAAGAAATTCGGATTTATATCCAATTCTTTCGGAGGATCATATAACCATTGTTCTATATGTTCACAACCGGCCCCAATATCTCCAAGTCGTTGTTGACAGCCTTTCCCGGGTAGTAGGCATTAATGAGACCTTACTAATTGTTAGTCATGATGGGTACTTTGAGAATATGAACAAGATTATTGATGGTATCAGATTTTGTCAAGTTAAACAGATATCTGCTCCATACTCGCCTCATGTGTTTTCTAATAGTTTTCCTGGAGTCTCTCCTACTGACTGTAGCGGCAAGGATGATGCTGAACAAAAACATTGCACAGGGAATCCTGATCAGTATGGAAACCACCGCTCACCAAGGATTGTTTCATTGAAGCATCATTGGTGGTGGATGATGAATACAGTGTGGGATGGACTGAAGGAGACAAGGGAACATTCTGGTCATATTCTTTTCATTGAAGAGGACCACTTCATATTTCCCAATGCATATCGCAATCTGCAGATGCTAACTTCATTGAAGTCTAAAAAATGCCCTGATTGCTATGCTGCAAATTTAGCACCTTCTGATGTGAACTCAAGAGGTGAAGGGTGGGAAAGTTTAATTGCAGAGAGGATGGGAAATGTAGGTTACTCCTTCAACCGAACTGTTTGGAGGAAAATACACAGGAAAGCTAGAGAGTTTTGTTTCTTTGATGACTACAATTGGGATATCACAATGTGGGCAACTGTTTATCCCTCATTTGGTAGTCCTGTTTACTCATTACGAGGTCCCAGGACTAGTGCAATACACTTTGGGAAATGTGGTCTGCATCAGGGTCAGGATGAGAAAAAAGCCTGCATTGATAATGGCATGGTAAACATTAAAGTAGAAGAGGCTGACAAGGTTCCTAACATTAAATCAGAATGGGAGGTGCATATCTATGAAAATCAGCCTGGATATAAGGCTGGGTTTAAGGGTTGGGGAGGTTGGGGTGACGATAGAGATCGCCAGTTATGCTTGAATTTTTCCAGCATGTATCACTCCATAGGCACTTCTTCTCCCTTGTAAGAGTTGAGTTTAGGCTGCTTCTTTTTTCTTGTTTTCTTTATTTCTCGTTCTTGCACTTGCCTTTTCCAATATATCATGATGTGAGTTAGAATTTAAAAAAGAGAAATAGATATTAGTCAATTGCAGATGTTACTGATATCTAAAAATAATATATACTTTGGTCTTATTATGTTCTATCTATTTGTAACTGAATAAATGTTGAATTGGCTCTCTCCCATTGAAGGAAGCTGAAAATTTTGTTATCCGGATTTCTCTCTCTTGTTCACTCTTTTCATGTGATCATAATTGCATAGTGGGATGAAGTATAATGGTTCTGCTAGTGGATAACAATTTTGTCCTGTGTCTTTCCTGGGGTAATTTGTTCTGTGGTACTCTGTACCCTGTGTGTGACTACTTATTTTTTGCTAAATGCTTAGGGGGATTGAATAGAAGACCACCCTTCACTCTTATTCTTAGATGTAAATATGGATTGTACTATTTAAATTTGGAGGAGATAAGAAGTTATTTAATAATGTAATGCATTGGTGTTTTTTTTTCTCTTTTTGTGTGATAAAAGAAAACATCATTAAGAATAAAGAAGAAAACATGCTGGAGATGAGGAATCCTTTGAAATATAAAAGTAAAAATAACAAACGGAAACAGACAGAATAAAATGTACATCTTCTCAAGAGAGCAATTCAGTCCCTTTGCATATCAAACAAGGAAAGTGAGCCAAACCCCACGAGGAAGCTGGAAACCAATCCCTTATCACAAAAGATGAGCAAGAAGGGAATTTTTATTTTGGAAACAAACTTCTGGAATTAAGCTCAAGCCAAACTAAATGCACGACACAGGCAAAAAGAGCAAAATTCCAAAGTACCTTATACTCCTTCCTACCCCCAAATCCTCCAAACCTTAGAGAAAAAAACTTTAGATAGGTGTAGAATTATGTAAATAAAATAGGAGATTATCTAGCGTAGATAGGAAACTATTGTAGTAATTATCTCCTTATTATTAGATTAGATATTAGGGATTTATCTGTTAGCTGTGACTATCTGGTATAAATATATGTTCTCTGGCTGAGGTTTTTACTCAAGCCAATCATAAATTCTCTGATTTCAAGTTGGTATCAGAGCCCTCATCATTGAGGGACTCTTCTTCCTCTGCAGCCATGTATCAATTCCAGCGCTGCCTTCTGTTTTGTCTTTGGTGTGTCAATTTCAGCCTCTTTTTCTTTTGATTCCTGCAACTATTGTTCTCCCTTTGATTGTGCAAGCACTAGCTGGCACTTTCTGTCCATTATCGACCATATGCAGCACCTCAAACTGTCCCTTTACTAATCAGACCCATTCTCCCCTCACCTAAACTCATTCCATCAAACACCACTAAGGACACATGCTTGATGCTCTCCAAACAGACCCAATAATTTATTCAACTTGCCAAGCAACCTTAAAATGCATAAAAGATGTCTATTTGTTTCAGAAGTCTTATGGCACATATCACACAACAAAAATGTCAAGGGAGATGACTTTATGGGGCTTATGCTCCTCTCACAAGTCCATGCTTCAATCCTTTGAGTATCACAGGCCAAACAAAAGCCTTATGGCCCTTAACCTTAGAGATAGCTTTGGCCTTCCAAAAACAGGTTGTTGTATCTTTTTAACTACTTTTCCAATGTTAAATTGGCAACAAAAAAAGGCATAAAGTAAATCTTAGGTTTGATTGTAGAAGATTGTAAATAAGTATATGCCTGAGGAACAGTCCATCTGATATTGTTAGATTTTGGACATTCCAGTTTTAGTTACCATCTAAAAGTTTTCTCTATGCTTTCTTTTCCTTATATAAAATTTTCTTTTTTGATCAAAATTTTCTTTTCCCCCCGTGTTATTCGAAGAATAAGCTAATCTGGCTTGTTATCAACTTAAGAGCAAGCATTTGGTAAGTTATATACTTGAATGGTGGGATTTTGGATGTGGACATGATTAAGACTTAAAACCCCATAAATTTTGGTTTTAGGGCACAAAACATATAAGAGAAGCAATGCATCTTATGTCAAAAAAATTGAAAGTGGGTTACCTTCAATGAAGGTTGGGGTAAAATGGGCTACTCTGTGTTCTATAACCTATATAAGACTAGCAAAAAATGATCTATACGTGTCTTATCGAAGGTAGTCCAAAATAATACATTGAATAATATTTTATGTCGCTAATATTCAATTTTCTATTAGAAATTTTGGATTGCTTAACAGAATTTGTTCTCGCTACCCTTTCAATCTGTCTCATGAAAGAAAAAAGGGTTTTCATCCATTGATCTGGAGGATACTGTTCATTGAGGCTCTGTATGGATCCATCAATGTTAACTAGTATCTGCTTGTTTGTTTGATAAACTTTGATCCTTCCATTTTTGGTTTTTTGGTCATCCCTTGTCTCTTTTCTGCTAGGGTAACTTATTTAAATACTGTGCTTTCAGGTGGTATTCTCTTGGTTTCGTTAAGGATGCTCTTGTTCATCAATATATGTAGTTTGTGTTGTCAACAATCATATCTGTACCCTGGAAAATGGGCCTTCTTGAAATCAGAACATGTGTAGTCACAAAACATTATGAAATGAGTTGAGCAGAGCTTAAAGAATGTTCGTTAATAAATTGAATCCTTATCGACCACTGAAGTTTTGAGTTCTTAATGTTAGGCAAGAGCCAGACTTGGTTTTTGGTTACTTTCTATGAGTGAGCTTATTATATGCAATGAGCCTCTCAAGAAATATTTAAATGTATGGTTTTGTGTTGTGTTAGAAGATCTTGGCAATGCTTCTTTGATTCTCTTTAACCATTTATAATTGTAATATATTGTCAGGTGCCAATTGTTTCAAAAAACTTTAAGTTGTTAGGAGCAGATCTAGGGCTTACCTTGTGCTTTAACCCATCCCCTCATGCTATAGCCCTTGTTAGGGGACATAGCACAGACTCACACTTATCTTGTGCTTAAATTCAATTTTAATTAAGAGAGTGGGGGAAACATGAATGGAACCCTTGACCTTTTAGTCGAAGAGTCTCTAATACAATGTCAAGTGTCTTTTGTTTCCAAAAGCTTAAGTTGTCGGGAGAGGTCCTAAAAATTGGTTTTTATTATATCTTTAGCATTAATACACACATTTTCCAGTAGTTTAGGACATGGATATACTTCAGAGAGATTCAGGGATACATCATTTTTTATTGCTCATTGTGTTATCTTAATGATGTGCTTATTTTCTTATTTGTTAGTGCACACGACATAAATGCATTATGAATCTCTCTCTACTTTGATGATGATGATATGGAATTCTTCTTTGAAGTGAATGGAGCAGTATATATTTGGCACTTGGCGCAGCCTTTGTCCTTGGTGTAGTCATTCACCATAGAACAATTGGTTACATGGATGTAGCAGGTCCTTGTGTTTGTATTTAACTTTTGTATATGCAAGTGATAGACTATCAAACTTCATTGTGACGTGGCCACTCAAAATTACCTCTAGATGTTTGCTCAAATGATAAGAGAATTTACTGCTCTTCTTACTGTACTGATTTTGAATGTGGTGGCAGGTTGTAGTTGGGAGTATTGTGGTTGTCTGGAAAAGCTTGATTGGACAGGATTAGGGAGGAAATTACTGAAGAAACCAGATAACCCCTTATTATCATATTGAAAATGGCCACTCAAATTGAAATGTGCTTTGGAAACTCAAGGGGGACAATGCTATAGCTGGAATCTAATATGTATGCTTCGCAAATACAATGATAGGGCAATAGCTGATGACCCCAGTGCCAATAGTGGGGTGCCAGCTAGCCTCACACCAAAAAATTTACAACAGCTAGATAAAACAGGATTTACATCTCTGATGCAAAGAAAAGATGGGAAATGAAAATAAACTAGGAATTTTGAATTTTGACCATAACAGTTTGTGTCATTCGAACCTATGTAATCCACTTCACCATAATGCATCCAAGTGTTGCAAAATGAACTCGTAACCTATAAAAGTGAAGGTCGTGTTTTTGCTTGAAGGTTGTGTTTTTGCTTATTGTTGATGGTTTGCTTTGTATTTGTTCGTTTACTTTGTTTTAATGTGATGTCGGCCAAGTTACCCTTTCAATCACACTTTTCTTCCTCCAGCAACAACCTATCATTATCTCATCAAATAAAATGGACAAACATTTCTTTTTCCTGCCGAATCATGAAATAAAAAGAAAACAAAAGGAATTGCAGGGGATTGGCTTTCGATTTCAATCTTTAGAAACTTATGCAAATAACCAACAAAAAGTGAGGCAAAATTCCATGAATCTACCTACTGTCTGAAACCAAGAAAGCCAAGAGGATAGGGACTGAGAGGGTATTGTTTTGACTAAATTGCTCCATATAAGCAAAATCTCTATAATCAGTTACTTATATGCAAGCAATTCATGTGCAGAAAATCAAGAACCACTGAACGAAGACATTTCTTCCTTATTTTTAAGCCTGACAATGATCAATAGATCAGAATAAATACTCTAGCACTTGAAATGAAAATTAAGAAGAGATCAATAAACAGTATGCTTCAAATAATGTTTCTACAAGGAGTGGTTACATGACTGTCCATATTTATGGTAAGCATTCTCTGGCTAATATGCTGCTTTGTACATTGTAGAAGTTCAGGACAGAAGAACCAACTAGCCGCTTAATTCCTCCTATCATGCTACATGTTGCTTTCCTTCTCTTCAACTAAACCCTACAAAGAATTGAGGCCCGAGTTCCCATCCGAGAAAGCAAAGAATGAAATAGAAAAAAAATAACAAGAGAAAAAGAGTTCACTGGAATCGTGAAACCTACCCTTCCCTTAGACTATATCACAGCCACCCTAATATACTTTACATTTCTAATTAAGAAAATGATAATACAACCAGGGGCGATGCATGCTACAAAAAAGAATTAGAGGGGAAAAAGAGGCGAGGGGGATTTACATCCAGTTGTTTGGTCAGAGTAGAGATTTTGAATCTGTGGAAACTAAGTAAGCCGCATCAGAGGAGTTATAAAATGCTTGAACCGTGGCCTTATTCCTGTAAAAATTGGAAGGCTGCATTATCGAGAAGCTGTGCTGGTGGCTTTACTTCTAAAGAGTTTTTATCTTGAAGAGAACCAGAATATTCATCAACCAGGAAAGGAATACTGCATTTGGAAAACAGTGAAAGGTCAAAAGTTTAGTTTCCATTTCAAAAAAATAGTTCCTGTGTCAGGACGGATATGTATGTGGATGGGTGCAAAATTGACCTGGAATTGTCGTCCAACGAAAAGGATTCAGTATCATCAACATTTGTATCATCTGTCATTAGAAGCTTCATGCTAGAAATGACCTGCACAAGGAAATGGCAGTGGTTGCAATAAACAATATCCAGATAACCATATGTATGGGAAAAATTAGTATGATTTCTATCATTCTTTAACTTACATCTGATGATACACCCTGAGTATTGTCATTGTCATCCTGGTACGGTGTACATAATCTATGAAGTTGTTGGACACTCAGAGTCTGAGTCCAGCAAATATTGACTTAAGTGAGAGAGATATCGCAATCATTTCCTACAAGTACTTTATTATGACAATACTTGACACCACAAAACATTAGAAGTGAATCTCAAGGACAAGTATTCAAGTGGCAATCCTAATTAGCACTAGATAATGGCCTAATATAGGATGTCCAAGAAGTTGGGTTGTTTTAAGATGTTTTCCCAATATATTCATCCAGAAGACATATCAAGTGAGAGATTGTTATTATATGAGAGTGACAAGAGTGAATCCTCTTACTCTCATATAAAAACAATGCTTTCATTTGATATGCTTCCTATTCATCCAAATACCCAATATATGTTTTGGTATGAATTTGTTCCTTTTCTTTCTAGGTTAAGTGCACCATACACGATTACATTCACAGGTATCCTTCACTCGCATATCATCAAAACAGACTTACAGGGCACAGTTCATTTGTAAGTTCGTCATAGGTTACTTTAGACTTTTCATTGATAACCTGGAGAAAAATTGTACTCATTAAACCAGAGACAATGGAAAACAAAATATATATTCAAGTAAAACAATTTTGCGTTAATTGCATCCATTATAAAACTAAAGTAGAATGAGGAGGAGATGGAAAATAGAAAATAATGACTCAAACTTGCGGATCCGCAACATGCATAAAGCAAAATATTTTGCAGCTAAAGTGGAGAACATACCAAGAATCCAACTGCTTGCCTCAGGTGTTTGAGTTCATCCCAACACGAGGCAGCATACTGCCAAAAAAAAAAAAAAATGTAACTACTAGCCAATTAAGAACTAAAATCGCAGCACACATTTATTTGAGTGATGTAAACTATGCAGAAAAGAGTACGACGTTGGAATGCTCTAAAACTGAATATGCATCTGGTAACCTATGACAATACTAAAAGAGTACCTCCTCTGTTGCTTCACCACACCATATTTCTATTTTATCCAACCCCGATTTTATATACTCCCCATTGTTGAATGTGCAGCATTCTCGATGTTGAATGAGACTGGAGAAGAAAGCATTCAGATGTCAACCCAAAAGCATATAGTTAAACCGTTACAATAAAAGTAATAAAAATTTCTATAAAAAAAAAGGTAATAGGAATACAAACACCATTTACCTATTAAATAGTTGTACATTGAGGTAGTGGAAAACCTGTGCCAATATCTTCTGTACAAGAACAGGAGGAACCTGAAACAAACTAAATCTCAGTTAGCTTCACAGGGAAGAAAATTGTTAGGGAAAGAGGCAAAAAGGGTAATAATCCACTGAAGAACCAAACTGCCACATACGTAATTTTCTTTCATAGTATTGAGAAATTTATGAAGGCAGTCACTAATGTTGTGCCAAGAAGTAGCAGTTGGGCTGCTGCTATTAGAATGTCCAGGTGATTTTGAACTTTCGTCAGATCTTCCGGGTTCCTGAATTAGCACAACATAGGTGGAATTAGAACCTTCATGCTGACATATATAGCAAATTAAGTGAAAATTGTCGGTTTAGGTAATTAAGTAAGACTATTGGTTGTGTGCGAGAAAAAGGAATAAACAAGAAATATATAAGAAATTGGAAGTTAGGGATGCAAATTAAAATAAAAGAATGTTAATTTAAAGTTCGTGGGCGTTAAGACTACCGGTCGGACTTAACTAATTACAAAGTATATCAATAGCTATAACAACATCTGCCACCGCCCTACCTTTGATACAGCTTATCCTATATATTCTTCTACAATGACGTACACTTGCATATGCATAAAGGCATGGGTGACTGTTGTATCTGAAGATAAAATCAAGGTCTACCAACCTGAATGCAAGAAGAAAGCAAGGGTGTCAAGTCCTTCTTTAGATTGTCTCGGACAATTCCATAAATCTTTTCCACATATGCTGTCAGCTGCTGCTTAAAAAGCAGAGCTGGAACCTTGGCATCAACCTGACGCACACTAAGTGCACTACTGGAAAGGTTGATAGAAGATGAACGAAAACCCTGAGAAACAAAAAGCATCACAAGTTGAGTTGAATGTATCATCTATAACTATCTTAGAGAATATTAGGAATCATTTTTATTGGCACAGTTTTCCTAGCTTCATCTTTAATATGGCAATAAGATTGGGACCATAAAAACAAACTATCATGTCAGATAAAGTAAAATGTTGACAAAAAGGAAGGTAAATAATGAAAATTTTATTAAATTTTTAAAACATAAGTTACCATCGTACAAATTTCCGTAAAGAAGTTCTTAGGCTAGCAACATCTCTAAAAAAAACAACAACAACAACAACCAAGTCTTAAACCATCAGATGGATCAGCTAAATGGATCAAATGACTCCATTGTGCTCTATAAAAAGTAGGCAACAACATCTCTAGAAAGATAATTTGTAAACTTATGTATAGTGTGCATGTATGCTTGGCATAAAAATCAGATCTTGCACCAAGCATACAGCCATCAAAATATCAAAGACTTCAACCCCTGATAAACTATAATTGATTCAGCAACTGTGTCATATAATTTATGATGTAGAGTCATTTCTTTCTATCCAAGTAGCTAAATTGTAGAGAAAAAGGAAAAAACAGTATACCTGATCCTCAGATTAGATGGTCCCAGTTTCCACATTTACTTACCTTATGCATAGAGAGAAATATAATATTCCAATAAACTAGATTCCATTTTGTTATTAAATTAACTGATAGAATCTGAATTTTAAACTACTTAAAAAATTGCTTTCTACCCACTACTGGACGTTTTACAACACGGGGACAAACACATGAGATGAAGAACTTCTAGTTATTGATCATACATGTATCAAAATACCGCACATTGTAAATTTTCCTACGACAGCGTATAACATGACAGAACAATCATAATGCAAATAAATTATTCATGTGCAGTATGATTTGGACAAGTTATGTGAAACTCATTGAAACACATGCTAAAAAACTACTAGCTATAAATTTAAATATTAGTACTTGGGCCATCCTCCCAAAAAATGATGTTGGAGTGGGAGGTTTCCGTGCTGCAGTTGTTCTTAAATTTCTGTGAAGAAGGAACAACAATGCGGATGCATTGGAAAACCAATAAGCCATATTATCATTATTGTCTTGATCCTGCAAAAACATTAAATAATATATCATGTTAGATTACCAAACCTCAAATGTTTTGTCTTATATAAAATGCCTTTTTTCTTCTCAGTATGTTTTATCTTCCAGAGAGGACAAAATATTAAAGAAAGTGATGATCAAGATTTTTCAACTGATTTCAAAAGCTCTAACCAGATGCAAACTCTGATACAGCTCTTCTCACTAAGTTCCATTCAACTAGAGAAAGATAACGGGGCTTAATCTCTCAGAGTAGAAAATGCAGATTGGAAAAATGATTTTTGTGCTAGAGAGAGGGAATTTGTGGGTGTTTATGATAGATTTTCCTTAAGTACAAGCCAAGATTACAAAGGACTACTCAAGACTCCAAGATGACCAAATGTTTGCGTCATGTGCTTTCCAGATAGCGGTCATTTATTCATGCATTGTCCAGCTGCACGTTACTTAAGGTGTAGACCTCTTTCTTTTTTCTTTTTTTTTTTTTTGGGGGGGGGGGGGGGGGGGGGTGTTGTTTTTTGTTTTTTTTTTTTCCTTTCGCTGTATTGGGTTTTGGGGGTGGTTTATAAGCGGGAAGTTGGCATGCGGGTTGGGGGG